>JBBUKS010052657.1:0-10053 GCA_038050645.1 Hedychium gardnerianum
GGGGATAGAGCTCAATGGCGTAAAATGATCCATATAGCCGACCCCACATAGTGGGATAAGGCTCGGTTGTTGTTGTATTGTTTTGGCACTTCCGCTTCATAAATTGCTAAAGATTTTGTTTGTGGAGGTAAATTCTTGGTTTAGTTTTTTCCAGTGCCAGAGATTTTTTTTCCAATAAAATTCTTGTGAAAGTTGGTATCTTGTTGTACCTTTTTTCGCTAAGTTGAATAATATCAAAGTTGAAATCCATCCTTGAATTTAGAAATTATTGCCAAAAATTTTGTTTGTGGGTTAAATGTGAAATTTAGAAATTATTGAACAGGGAATCATGGTGAAGGAATGGATGACTGCCTCACATGGAAGTCTTGAGTATCATGCTGGGATCTTATATTTTTTACGTTATGCATTTGGTGATGCACTTAAGAAGTCACGAGACCATGTCCTTGTTGTAAATGCATAAACTCATTGTGTCATGATTGAGAGACAGTGCACGAATATCTAATGATAAATGGTATCTTACAAGATTATCGCATATGTAATTTTCATGGAGAAAAATTGGTTGTACAAGATCATGATAAAAATAAGCTTCAAGATTTGGTAGAACAAGTTATTGAAGTACCTAGCCATGAACCCATGGTACAAGAAATGTTGCATGATGCATTCGGAATGCATGAATGATCTACAATGAATGAAAGCTACAATGGTGCATTGACGAATCATGCACCGATTGAGTCAAATGTGAAAGATTTTTATCGACTAATAGAGGAAGGGAAACAATAGCTATATACCGGATGCACATAATTTTCTAAACTAACATTCCTTGTTGAGTTAATTTAATTGAAAGTGAATGGAAAATGGAGTAACAAGTCATTTATGACATTGTTAGACTTCCTTCATCGAGTACTTCCATCTGAAGTTTTATTAAAAAATTCTAGGAGTTCATATAAAGGTGGCAGAAAATGTCTTGTGGTTAAAGTTCCAGCCAAAGTCTTTTGGTATTTTTCGTTAAAACCAAGATTGCAATGGTTATTCATGTCATCCAAGACATCTAAAGTATGGAGTGACATTTACAAAAATGTGTTTCGGATGGAATTCTAGGACATCCAGCTAATTCTCTAGCATGGAAGGAATTTAATGAACAACATTGTGAATTTGTCTCTTATCCTAGAAATGTGCGCTTGGGACTCGTCGCTGATGGGTTTAATCCATTAAAAAATCAAAGTACTGCACATAATACTTGGCCTATTGTCCTGATGCCTTACAATTTGCCACCTTGGGAATGCATGAAGCCTCAATCTATTATTTTATCCACCCTTATTCTAGGTCCAAAAGCATCTGGAAATGATATCGATGTGTATTTACGTCCCCTATTAACTGAATTGAAAAATTTGTGGGAAAATGGGATTGCCACATTTGATCCTTGTAACAAAGAAATGTTTCAAATGTGGGTTGCATTACTTTGGACAGTTAGTGACTTTCTTGGTTTGGGATATTTGTCTGGATGGAATACATATGCCAAGAATGCATGCCTAACTTGTGCTGATAAGACAGATGCAGTGTACCCAAAAAATGACAAGAAGTGGTCATTCAGAGGGCATCGTTGTTTTCTACCACCAAATTCAAAACTTCGAGCAATGTCAAGTTATGGCAAACAAGAGCAACGTGTGTTAGATTTGGTGTCATTGTCTAGATCTGACATTCTACGAATGACCTCAAATAAAAATGTGGTTTTTGGTAAGAGTAATGCATCAAAACCAAATGTGAGAATTAAAACAGGGTCAATTGAACAAATGTGGGGAAAGCAAAGCATATTTTTCAGCCTTCCTTACTAGGAATTTAATTTGAACCGACATAATTTTGACCCTATGCAATTGAAAAAAATATCTGCGACAACATCGTCAGAACTCTTTTAGATGATTCCAACAAGAGCAAAGATAATATTACCGCACGTAGAGATTTAAAGAGTTTGGGTATTATGAAACAATTATGGCCCCGTGCACATTCAAATGGTAGAGAGTATTTGTCACCTGCATGTTACTCTATGTCTAAAGCTGAAAAAAAGATATTTTGTTCAGTATTGAAAGAGATTCGTTTACTTGATGGTATGTCATCTGATATTTCAAAGTGTGTGGATGTTGGACGCTGTAAGATTATGGGCTGGAAAAGTCATGATTGTCATATCATGATGGAACAGTTCCTTCCAATTTCTCTTCATTGTGTTTTGTCAAAAAAGTTAACTGCTCCACTTATTATTTTGTGTGAATATTTTAGGATAGTGTGTGCAAAGTCCCTCCAAGAAGAAGAATTAGAAGGGGTTGTTTTGGTTTTATGTCAATTAGAAAGAATATTTTCACTATCTTTTTTCACTATAATGGTTCATTTGATGGTACATTTAGCGTATGAAGCCAGAATTGATGTCCCTGTGCATTATTAGTGGATGTAATAGAAAGATATCTAGGGAAACTTAAAAATTATGTCAGAAATAAAGCACGACCAGAGGCCAACATTGCATAGGCATATTTAGCAGATGAATGAATTGTGTTTTGTTCTCGTTATGTAGATGGTAACAACTCATTAATCAATCACAAAATACGACATAAAGAGACACCAAATGTTGAGTTTCCCATACTCCCGATGTTTCCACAAGTAGGGCGACCAACAAAAGGGCTTCTAGTAGTTAATTTGGATGATAAAACTATAACTCAAGCTCATAGATATATTATCTCTAATTGTATAGAGTTGTAGCCATATCGTGAGTATCATTTGTTGAATACAAATTATTTTTTACTAATTTTTAACTATTTTGTATAATATTTTACTAATTTAGTGTTATCATTCAACAGTGAATTTCAAAATGAACTGAAGAAAAGATATAGATATGGTCATCGCCCAAGTAATTCTCAGTTGAATGACATGGTTAGAATGCAATTTCTAGAATGGTTTACAAGACGAGTAAGTAATATATGTGATTTATTTCATATAATAATTTTATAATAAATATATCGATTAGAGTTTAAAGGATTTATATTTTTTTACGTCTCTAACAATTATATGTGTATCATATAGGTAGATCGAGCAAATGACAGAATCGATGACTTAGATATTAGGGTACTCTCAGTAGCATTTAGTTATCATGGATTCAACATAAATGATTTTGCATTTCACACGGTGGAATCTGAAAAAAAAATTAAAAAAGTACAAAATAACGGAGTCATGGTGCAGTCGATGCATGATCATGCTAACTGATATCATCTCACTTGATTATGTGGTCGTGGACGAATTGTGGTTTTTCGATGTGATTGGTTTAACACTACTACTAGTTTGAAAATTGATCCATTTGGATTTTCAATACTGAATTTTTCGTGATTGATACATACAAGAGAGCGTAAAGAGCATGAACCTTTTATTTTGGCTATGCAAGTTCAAATGGTTTATTATGTCTGTGATCCAAAGAAGGAGGATTGGTACTGTGTTATTCGTCACACTCCAAGAGATACATACAACATGGGCAATGAAGACGTTATGGATACGATGCAATTTATTCATAATAATTTTTCTAATATGGAAATAATATTAGGTGATGTAAATAGAGTCGATGTTGAATTAATTAGAACTAATGTAGAGGGGTCAATAGTTGATGTGAATCCACTTGTGAACAATGAAATAGATGATGAAATCTTTGGTTGAATTTTGTGTTTTGTTTCATTGTGTTGAAACTATATTTGTAGATGAAATATCGTGTGTTTTCTTAACCCATAGAGATAATTATTTGTAGGAATCGAATCTATGGCTTAGAGGATGCAAAATAGGGGGAAATCGGTTTATTCAGGCGCTCCTTTGCCTTTTGATTTTGATACTAACTCCGTTGCCTTTTGATTTAGATTCATACTTATGTTTACTTCAAATTATATTTGATCCAAAAATAATGATTGGACACTTCAATGAAAGAAACCCATAACAAACTATTCCATCACACTTAACTTCACATATATATCATAACCACACTTCATACACATGCGTACCAGTCATTAAACCTAGAAATTGCACAAAATGGGACAAAAATCATGTTTATTAGTGTTTATCAATAATCTCAATCGATTGGTGATAGTTACCAATCGATTGATAATTCTGTGGTTTGCCACAGAAAGGCTCAGAATCGATTAGCCAATTGATTGCCAAGTTTTCTCGCTTGATCGTCTTCCGACCCTCTTCATCTCTCTCGATGGTTTTTGTCTCTTCCGTTCTTGCACCAGTGTTGTGCTTGATCATTTGTACGCGATGTCGATTCTTCTGCCATCCCGACTGGAGGTGATCCTTTTCGATTCGACCAAATCGTAGCCTCTTGTATGTAAATCTTCCACAGCTATTTCCTTACGTCAATTTCTTAACTTGCATTGCGCTAGAACTTGGATAATTCTCAAAATGTGAGAGATTTAGGGAAGCTGATGTTGAATTAGGGATTAGACATTGCAAAATTGATTTTGAAACAGGTTGTCAACCTTTGCCTATCGACAATCTCCCCTCATTATTAGTTTACCTAATTACTCCTCAATTTTGATTTGACCTATGTAGTGGTGTACATAGGAGGTTTGTCAATTTAGTAAACTACACAACTAAATTTTCTAATTGGAAATTCGTTTAAATTTTAGTTATCTTTCGAAAATGACCAAAAAAAGAATGCAAAAGCTAATTCAAAATAGCCAAAGGCGAGGTAGGAATGAAGAACCTACAAACATAGGAGGTGATGATGGAAGTGAATCATGACACAACATCCGATCACCAATGAAAAATGATACACAAATTGAGGAGGTTAATGAGCATGGTGAGACATGTTTTTCGAATTGAATGTTAATTTGTTTTTGCAACACTTTTAGGAAATTCTTGTTATGCAGATGGAAATGAGGTGGTGTGTTCATCACAAGCTCAGCAAAAATGGCGTGGCAAGACTATTATGAGAGATATTGATGCATTACATCCCAAACATGTGCTAGTAGTGAATTTCAATGAATGGGGACAACCTTACGGTGATCTACAACCGACGCTTGCAAATTGTATTGGGACAATTGCTAAGAATGGAAATGTGTTGCCACTAAACTTTGTAGATGCCGACAAATTGCTTGAATGATGCATAGAAACTTGTTACTGTAAGTTGACAAGTGTTGATTTACAAATCTTGATTTTAACAGTTAACCTTATTTCATAACTTTGTTTATAGGCACGTTTTAATATCCACGAGTGTCATAGAAGAGTTATAATACAAATGATGGAGGTCACATGGAGACATTGGAGGACTGAAGTCAAAGCTA
Source organism: Hedychium gardnerianum (assembly GCA_038050645.1). Classification (NCBI taxonomy): domain Eukaryota; kingdom Viridiplantae; phylum Streptophyta; class Magnoliopsida; order Zingiberales; family Zingiberaceae; genus Hedychium; species Hedychium gardnerianum. Next base: position 5,307 of record JBBUKS010052657.1, read on the forward strand.
CACCGTATGATTCAAATACTCCAATAGAAGAGCCTGTTGCAATACGACCGATTCCTCGTGGGCTCACACCTCAAACATGGGAAGTTTTATGTAACTATTGGAAGTCTACTGAGGTATCACTAGTAAGCGGTTATTTTTGACACATGTTTATAAATGGTAATAATTAATTATACTTTTTTTGTCAAAAAAGTTCAAGTATCAATAGAGAAAATGCAAACAAAAAGAAAGGAACACATACACAGGGATGCACTAGTATTCCATCTTTGGAATATAAGTTTGTAAGAATCAAATTATATATTCTATCTTTTATTCCCTATATTTAGTTTATAACCACACATATTACTATTTTACACTATAATGCCCTTATCCTATTAGACACAGGAGAATGGGAGAAAATTGAGTCATCTTAAAATGCAACTTTTGAGTTGAAGCAGTAGAAAGAAAGGAGATGCCGCTATTAACAATGAGGCAATACGAGCTGAGGTAATAATATGTTTTAGTTTTTAAGTACAATTTAAATTAATTTTTTCTTACTATTAACAAATAATTTTTTTGTTAGAATTTACTACAAGAGGCTATCGATCGTCACCTCCAAAATAAACATGAAGGAACACTACTAATAGAAGTTCATGAGGAGATATTTCGATAACGTTTTACTTATAAATTCATTTAATTTTTTAAATAATTGTTACATATGCTTCAACTGTAATTATAATCTTTATATAGTGAGGCTTTTGGACTCACGCATTCTGATCGGGTTCGATGTTTAGGAGCTGGTGCACTGCCTAGCCAAGTGTTCCCAGAACAATGTAGATGCAACTTAATGTACTAGCAAGATTCTTAGTCTAATTCAGAGTTGACAAACAAATTTAGTGAAATGAGAGAAAAAATTAAAGAGATGAAATTGCGAGAAGCACAACGCCAGACAAAAATAGAGTTAGATGAAAAGGCAAATGCAAGAGAATGATCAGGCCCTAAATTTTGCACAAGTAATGATAAATATGATGTCCGGCACAGGTAAAATACCATTTCTCATTTTAATGTGAGACACTTGTTTAAATTTATATGATAGAAAATTAATTTATTTTTGTAGATGATATCTTTGTTCGCAAATATTATGCAGCAACAAGTTAATACTCCATCAACTGCGGAAGATAATAGGTATAGATCATCCCCACCACCAGACCCAGATAATAACTAGAGAGAATTTTGAATGCAAATGAAGAGGTTGGTTTTCGAGTACGAATGTTTTTGTTAATCCATTTTGCTATCATTTTGTTTTAAAACTATAGGGTCAATGGGGGTAAATCGTTTAAATTGTATCGGGTTGTAGGCATGCTAGATGCTAATTGCAAATATTTTACATCCTTTTCAATGAAAGTGCACATTTCTTATTTTTACCTCGTGTTTATGTTGTGTACTCAATTTGGTTTTATTAGCTTCCTCTCTGCTACTACTTCCACGAGATAACTTTTAAAAAAGGGTATAGCAAAGACTAAAAAAAGGGATCTATAGAGCCTCAATTTGTGTACAAGGTTAGGATTAAGAGGTACCAAAAAATAGAATTCAAGGTACATGAGCAAATTTGAGAGAAAGATGACTTTAGTATGGGAATGAATCTCCAAAGGAAGTTGTTGGAGGTGTTGGTTTCATTGACATACTATGCAATGTGATGGCTACCATAGTTTAGGGGGCCATGCTTGGAGGGGTTGCAATGTCTGCACACAATTGATAGTGTTGGTGCAACTGAGTGATTTCTGCAGTTATTGAAAAGAGTAGCTTTCTTGATTTGTTGACCCAACCATGTGTTTCACCAACATGGTGTTTCACTAACTTCTTGTTTTGTTAACTCGGTGCTTTGTCAACCAAATAGACTCGGTCAGTGATTCTGAACTAAATGTATTTGAGTTTATCATTTTCGACCCTAGACTCTTGATAGTTGCAAACTAGTCTCATAGCAATCTAGTCAATATGATAGGTATGAATGATTTTAATTTCTTGGTCTATAAAAGGTGTAATCCATTTCATGCATAGAGTTGTGAATATGTAACAAAAGTGTACTAATATTGTGCTGAATGGTGATATATACATTTGATGGCAACATAATAGAAATTTCTTTGTGTGGTTGGTACCTAGCAAATTTACCAAGACCACATACTTGTTTGTGTGAGTTTCTATTTTTATTTTTCATGTTATTTGTTTCTTGCTTCTGTGATTTTTAAGTGGCTGTTTCTTTTCTGAAATTATTGCTAGAGAAGTATCATATCCCTAACCATTTTTATCAAAGCTAAACTGGGCCTACCAAGTACTATGAACTTTTACATTTCCTTCTCTCCACAGTAGCACATACAGTAAGTTGGTTTGTTTAGTTTAACTCTCAGTTTCACTTCAATTAGACTTTGAACCTAGACTGAGCTCATAATTTTGCACTTGTCATATATTAGTATACAAGATCCATAAGCTATTTTTTCATTTTTTTAGAAGATTGATTAGATTGCATGATCATTACTAAGAGTAGCATCCTTGTTCATCTTTGTTTCAATTTGTTTATGTCAGCAATGATTTTGTTAACTTATGAAACAGAGTCAAGAGAAGAATGAAGATGAACCAATAGATGGAAAAGAAGAGGAACCAAAGGAACTTTTGGCACACTATTCCTTTAATCAGAATCAAGCAATTGTAAATGATGAAGATACATTACAAAAAAGAGATGAATCAGAAAACCCCATGGTTAAAGAAACATGCAGGTTGATTGGATTACGCCATATGTGGGATAGAAAGCATGAGGTTGAACTTGTATATGTTTTGGGTAGTAAATTTGTTAGTTGTACATTTTGTTGTGTAAATGGGAATATATTTGATGATAAAATGTAAATATTATATCTTATTTTTGCCTATTGTAAATTGAAATGGGAATATCATATGTTGTATTGTGTATGTGTCTTGAAATGTGAAGATCATGAATTTATATAATTTGTTACCGTATTGGATTGTACATGATATGATATATATACAATCAATTTTTATTTGGAAATAATTCAATATTAGTTGCGGTTATAGACCTATCCTAAATGCATTTGCAGACATCGCCTATAGGAGCGGTTACAAACCACATCTAAAAGTAAAACATTGGGTCTAATAACGCCACTTAAAGCAAACTTTTTGTACCGCATCTAAAACCTCTTTTTTTGGTGGTGCTTGTGGATAAAGTTCAGCCAGTTGCATCAATTTTTTCTTGTCAAAAGCCAAAAATAAGTTTTATAAACACAAACAAGCTACACAAAGTAGTAACTTTGTATTTGCCTCTGAGAAACGATTATTTAACTCTTGAAGTTGCATATCAATAACACCATAGAATAAATCAATACGATAGAGAATGACACCAAAGGATTTAGAGGAACATAAGATACAGCTACAGGAGTTGTTGGATAGAGGATTTATCCGTCCTAGTATTTTTCTTTAGGGAGCTCCCGTGCTCTTTGTCAAAAAGGACGGATTACTTAGATTGTGTATTGATTATCGACAACTGAATTTAGTAACCGTTAAGAACAAATATCCCCTACCTTGGATAGAGGACTTATTTGATCAGCTGAAGAATATCTGTATGTATTCTAAGATTAACTTATGCTCAAGCTATCATAAGCTTCGAGTAAGAGATGCGGATATTCGAAAGACAACATTATGTACCCGATACGGGCATTATGAGTTTCAGTGATGCCATTTGGACTTATTAATGACCCTGCAGTTTTTATGAAATTGATGAATCAAGTGTTCCTTGAGTATCTAGATCAGGTTATTATTGTCTTCATTAACGATATTTTGATGTACGCACAGAATGAGAAGGAATACGAACAACATCTCCGCATAGTTCGGGAGACGCTACGACGAGAACGTCTGTATTGCGTAGTTCAGCAAATATGCATTTTGGTTATTTTTGAAAAGATTTCTCGGACATATCTGTAGACCCTCAGAAGATAGAGACTGTTACCGGTTGGGAACAACCGAAGTCGGTAAAAGAGGTCCGTAGTTTTTGGGATTAGCTGGATATTATCGGAGATTTTAGAGGGTTTATCTAGCATCGCTCTATCATTGACTCGATTGACCAAGAAAGGAGATAAATTTATATTAGACAGAGGCTTACAAGACAAGTCTCAAAGAGCTCAAACAAAGACTGGTTACTGCAACCGTCTTCGTGTTTCTCTCCGGGGAAGATGGATTAGAGCGCTACATGGATCTTTCATTTTCGAGTTTGGGTGTAGCTTGGATGCAGCACGCATGAGTGGTATCATATACTTCTCGTCAGTTGGAGAAATACGAGAAGAATTACCCTGGTCACAATTTGGAAATTAGCAGTTAGTATCTTTGCACTGGCAATACGGACACATCATCTGTATGAGGTTTTAGCTAGTCACCGAGCAACGATTACAGATTTGATACAGAGTTTTTCTCGGAGTTGAAACCAATGGAACGATGACAGATAGAGCATGAGATTGTGGTATCCAGGGTTGCTCGACCTCCCTATTTTGGAATATAATAAGAAGTGCATATTAGCGATTAGCATTTGAGGGATTTGTGTAATAGAGTGGTTTTAGGACCGCAGACAGATTTTACTTGTGATAAATAAATGACATGCATGTTGTTTACATGCTACCTAGGAGGAATATGAACTTAATAAAGAAGTTAAGATCAGAGTTGATAAGGGTTCAGAAAATAAGAAATCTAAGGCCATTAAATGAGAAGCAGGGTG
>JBBUKS010052668.1:0-10053 GCA_038050645.1 Hedychium gardnerianum
TTATCACAAATTAAGAAAATATTATTAACTAATGGTACCTTAATTTTGTTCTTGGAAGCTCCACTTAACTTAAGCTTTCTCCTTGGTTCTTGGTCGGATTTCTCCCTCTTGGACATTGATTTCGATAATGTCCCTTTTGATTGCAAGAAAAGCACACAATGTACTCTTTGCCCATTCGTATCATAGAGCCAACTTCCTTAGGCTTTTCCTTCACTATGGGTGTCACTTTAGTCTTCTTTTTGACTAACCTTGGACACTTGCTCTTGTATTGCGCATTCTCCCTATACTCAAAGCATATTATATGATTTTTATTTTTACAAATTAAAATTATTATAACTTCTTTATTTGTAGGGGTGGTACATGATTCTTCCTCATTGACACTTCTGGAAATTGATGTTTTTTCTTGTTCCGGTGTCAATAATCTCTCTCCCTCAATTCTTGAGGTGGATGCTTTTTCAATTTCCTCCTTGAAAGTTGAACACCAATCAACCTCCGAGTCCTCGTGCTCTTGATCCAAAGAGTCTCCCTCTTTAGATTTGTTTTCACTTGACATTGAGGTTGAAACGTCATGAAACTTGGCTAACTTACTCCATAAATCCTTGGCATTTTGAAATTATCTAATTTTGCACAAAAGATTGTTAGACACTAAATTAACCAACAATTTGATTACCTTCTCATTTGCCTCAAATCTCTTGATTTGTTCCTCGGTCCATTTCTTCTCCTTGAGTAGTTTCCCTTTTCTATCCATGGAAGCTTGAAATCCTTCCATGAGAGCAAATCATTGTTCTATGTCTATCATGAAAAAAATTTCAACCCTTGATTTTCAAAGGTCGAAGCTTCCAAATTCAAAGGGTGGAGGTGCTCGGATATCGTATCCGAGTCCATATTGGGGTTCCATTCTTGAACTTGAGTTTCCTTGATAATAAGTCTCTGACTTATTGAAATTTAGAGTTTTAAACTTCTTCTTCTTCCTCTAGCTCTTTGCTCTTTTCGGCGATTAATCCAAGAAGAGCGGTCTCGCTCTGATATCACTTGTTAGGACCAAAAGGGAGCTAGAGGGGGGTGATTAGCTTCGATCGCTTCTTCTATATTGATTGACAGCGAAAACTTCAAGCAATCACTAACACCTTCGTTTTATTTGGTATCTACCTCCTTGAGGTGACTAATCCAAGGGTCTGGCTGTCTCTCACATCTTCATTATTAAAAACCTCTTTCACAGAGGTGGAGAAACCTCGTACAAACTCAACACAAGTTCTTGTAGACTCAGAAATACAGAAGCACTTCACTCAGAATCGTCCAAGAACCAGCGTTACCAGCTTGTGAAGAAGTCTCTAAGAGCAACTGCTTCAATCCACGCGAAATTTTTTTATCTCGCTGATTTAGGATTTCTTAATCGATTGACTTTACTCACCAATTGATTACCACGTCAGATCTACACGGCTCTTTTTCAAATGTCTAATTGATTGGTGAATCAAGTCAATCGATTACCAGCTTCTTGATCGATTATCCAATCGATTCAAAAACTTACTATTTTTTGCGACAACCTCTCAATCGATTGTACATCTTCTCAATAGATTCAGCACCTTCGCAAGAAGGCTACTGTGCTTCTTCCCAATTGATTGTCCAATCGATCTAGGAAGATATTGTTCACTCACGATTTTGGCTTCTCCCAATCGATTAGGAAATTTTTCAATCAATTAGATAATTCCCTAATCGATTGGTAGGGCCTGAATCGATTACCCAATCGATTCAGGCTCCTTCTGTTCTTGCAACGAAACAGTTCTTAATCGATTACTCAATCGATTGGCTCTGCCTTGATAGATCACCTGATCAATTTGGGCAGTTTATGTTCTCTCGAGAACAAGTTCAATCGATTACCTCAATTGATTGCCTTTGAGCCAATCGATTACCTAATCAATTACTTAATCCTAAACTCTCAAACCAAGTTTAGGGTTCCTTTGTTTAACCCCAAAGTCATCCGTGACTTGTTAGAATTTTTCATTGCCTAGCACTTGATCAACCTTGACCTGCTAGGGCTTCTTCACCAAATGTCTGGTTAACCTTTGACTCACTTGTATTTTCTGTCTTTTGCCAAGTGTTCAGCTCTTAGCTGACCCAACTTGGACTTGACCTAGTTTCTAACTAGGTTTATTTAGTCCCACTAGGATTTCTCTCTTGTGCCAAGTGTTCAGCTCTCAGCTAACCTAACTTGGATTTGACCTAGTTTCTAACTAAGTTTGTCTAGTCCCACTAGGACTTCATTCGTGTCAAGTATTTGGCTCTCAGCTAATCCACCTTAGACTTAACCTAGTTCCCAACTAGGTTTGTCTGGTTTTCAACCTTATTGCCTAGTTCCCAACTAGGTATTTCATTTATCTAACCTCAGTTAGGATTTTCCCTTGTCTAGTCCCACTAGGACTTACACCATTTTCAAGTCTCTGGTCAACCCTTGACCTACTTGACTTCACTTAATATATTGATCAAATATCTAAACACAAGATCAAGCCATCCCGAGCTTAGTCAACCCAGTCAACCCTTGACTCGGAGACAATTGGACCAACAGCTATTAGTCATGTAGTTATCAGCGGGGAGCAACTCTAACATCAAATGACAAATATCATTATAGCATTGTTCAGAGAAATGATATTCTACCTTCATGTTCAGTAATCTCACAGTAATTGATAGTTGAGAATGTCAAAAGGAATGTCTTCCCACACTTCTCTTTCACTAGCCTTTAACATGTCATATAGTTTCTGAACTTCTGGTGTTGGTATTTCATTTGCCTGATGTGAATAATCAAATGCATTCATTGCATCGTAAACCATTGATTTCATTACATTCACATGTCTTAATGATTCCTCTAGAACAATCGGGCAGGATGACGAAGCAATGGAAGATCCAATTAGATCAAATATATAAGATTCTCCATGACAATACCAATTGTAGTAATTTGGAACAAAATCATTTCTATATAGATGGACTTTCACGGTATCTTCATCACGAAAAGCTATATTTCTACATTTGCAATGATTACATGGACACTTTAACTCTGCGTCATTCATATATTCTAGATGAAACTTAGTAAATTTCATAAAATCTTCAACTCCGGTAAAATATTCTGATGTTATGAAATCATTTTCTAACCTATTGTACATTTATGCTTTATTCATATATATTGTATCCTAATGAGAATAAAAGTTTCATCATTAATAAACATGTAAATATTTCATTAAAGAGTTTAATTTTAGTTCAAAATAATGTAAAACTTAAAGTAAACTAATCATGCATATAGTTTAAACACTTAAACTTAAACTAAACTAATCCTAAAACTTAAAGTAAATTAATCATGCATATAGTTTAAACACTTAAACTTAAACTAAACTAATCATGCATATAGTTTAAACCTAATTTTAAACACATAAACTATTTAATACTATCAATAACACTTAAATTTAAACTAAACATTAAGTTTAAACTACTAGTATACTTGAAGATCGTGTCGGAGAAAATGCAATAGTATACCTGAAGATAAAAAAACAAAATTTAGCTATTTACAACAAAGAATAAATTTAGGTAACTTTACCAATAGAGCAACAAAGAATAAATCATTGTCAACTCTAAACAAAAGAAAAAAAAAAGGATTGTAGCATGTTAAGGAGGATGAAAAAGCCTTTACTACAACTATGGCTCCAATTTCTTGTGTACTTGGAACTCCAGATCAAGCTACTTAGCTACTTGAAATGAGCTAAATCAGCAAGTAAAACAATTTATTAGAAAGAAAGAACCTTCAGCCGAGAAACCATTAAAGCAACAAAAAACACATCAAGACAACCCACAATTTTTCGTTGACACTGATGGACTTTAATAATATAGAGGACCATTGAAATTAGCTTCATAAAGCGGATCACAAATTGAGTTTAGGGCAAAAAAAAGTGATTAAAAGAACCCACAGACTAAATATCTTGATCAGCTAACTACTAGAGCATTGCCAACATTTAACAACCACACTAAGAGTAAAATCTAGAAGTAGGAGCCATGCTAGCCGCGACCGCCTCAAGCCAGCTACGGTCGGCCATGTGCAACCATGGCCGGCTACGCACAGTCGTGGCCAGCCACATGCAACTGCGGCCAACCAAGCATTGTCGTGACTACATGCGGCCGGCCACGCACAGTCGCGGTTGGCCATACGCAGCCACAGTCAGCCACGCGCAGCCGCGGTCGGCCACGCACAGCCGTGGCATGCGTGGCCGGCCATGTGCAGCCATGACCGGACATGCGCAGTTATGACCGCCCACGCCAACTACAGCCGCCTCAAGGTCGCCTGGCCAAGGCCCACACCCGGAGAAAGAGGAGAGGGAAAGATCTATCTTACCTACGTGCAGAGAAGCTATCGGCTGACGATCGAAGTGAGAGAAGAGGAGAGTTCAGGAGAAAAGATAGGGAAAAAAATGATTGAAAAAACCTAAAATCATGAATTTTGCGACAGAATATAAATTTCGTTGCTATTATAGTGATGAAACTTTTATTCCATCGCTAATTAGTGATAGAATTTATATTTTGTCATGAAATGGGGATGGAATTTAGGGTTTAGGGTTTTTCGTCGCCTCAATAGCGACGATGTTAGGGACGTAAAACAAATTCCATCGCTATTTAGCGATGTAAAACAAATTTCGTGGCTATTTAGAGACGTAAAACAAATTCCGTCGCTAATTAGCGACGAAATTTGTTTTTTGTCACTAAATCCATCGTTATACACATGTTTTTTTGTAGTGCTTATTATGTCTGCACCATAATGGTAATTCTTTTTTTTTTATTTTATTATTATTGTTGTTTGATAATCCATATATCTAATTCTTACGATCCAACTAATCATGGAGGTGACTGTTGATGCAATCGACCTCTAGTCAAGCTTGACTAGGTTGACCAAGCTCGAGTTGACTTGAGTTGAGTTTCGATATTTGATCAATATGTTACTTGAACATCAAGTTTGTCAAAGTTGAACAAAATTTGATAGTCGATCAATATGTTAGGTGATTGAGTAAAATTTTAAGTAGGTCAAGGTTGACCAGATACTTGATAGTGTAAAGTCCAAGTGGGTCACGACGGACCAGACACTTGGTGATTGGAAGTCCAACAAGGAGTTGACATGAGGCGTGAAGTCCGGGCAAATCAATGTTGACTGGATGCTAGCCAATAAAGAAGTCTCGATAGATCAAGGTTGACTGGATGTCAGACAACGATGAAGTTTCAGCAAGTCAAGGTTGATCGCGAATACTAGGTAATAATGAAATCCCGACATGTCAAGGTTGACTGGATGATGAGCAAATGAAGTCCTGGTAGGTTGAGGTCAATCGGATACCAAGCAAGATGAGAATTTAGTCTTGGTAATGCTGAAAGATGAGTATTAGTTTATTGATAGTGTATTGATCGACCGATGGATTCTAAATGCGAAATTGGGATTTGAGGTATTTTTTAGGATTTTCTATAGTAACTGTGCTACAACGAACATGAATAGTAATTTACTACAGTAATAGTCAACTGATGGGGCAGTTAACAGAAGCTTCAAAAATTGACTAGAAAACTTGACTAATTGCAATCAGTCGACTGGTGGAGTGTATCAGTCGATTGACTAATCATAATATCTATATTGAAAATAATAATAAGTATATAAAAAATATACCATGATAAGATTGGTGATCTTGAGTGTAACGTCTATTGCAGGATCCTTGACTTCATAGTTCTTTCACGCCTACTCTCTAGTACCAATGAACAAACGCGTGTGTATCTCAACTATTTTGATCTTCTTTATCACTTAAAATCATTGATTTCATTATTGTAATCTCCCTATTTATTACTTTTCACAACTCTTGAGGAGAAAAGAAATATAATTTTAATTGATATGATTATTAAGAATTAATAATTCTTATAATCATAATCTATTCAATATTTCCATATCATAATAATATTCACCTTCCATAGAATAAGAAGGTGATGGATGTGTGAGAAGATATGATTTCTACACAATTTAATTTATTTTCCTTTCCTTAATTAACACACACACATATATATAATCATGTCTCATTCCTCATTCTATAAATGATTCACACATATATCATATATATGTATGTTAATTATATCCAATAATTTATCTTCTTTTTTCTTAATTTATTTTCAGAAAATAATTGTCATGAATTATGAATTTAATTCACAATTATATATATATATATATGTGTGTGTGTGTGTGTGTATCATTCACTTCCTTTTGAAGGAGTGGAGGAAATAAAATCTTTTCTATAATTCTATTATTATTTCTTTTTAGTTTAAATGTTCATCCAATAAATATTAAAAAGATAAATACTAATAATTAAAAAATTATTAAGTGGAATGAATATAATTTTTGTGATCTTTATCACAAAATAATATCTAATAAAATTCAATTAATTCAAAAATTAATTAAACGGGAGAAAATATAAAATTATAAAAGAAAATATTTTTCATTTATAATTTCTTTACCCACCCAATATATTAAGGACGTATAGTAATTTACAATTCAATAATTTTAAGTTAATAAATCTAATATTTTTATCATAAGTGTTCAATGTAATTCGGAGATGGTATGGGGAACTATGAACCTAAAATCTCAAACTCCAATAATATTGATTAAATTAAAATCTTTAATTAGTATGTCAATATCATTAATTCCAAAGTTACTCCACTATAAATTTAGAATTGCACTTTTGAAATTATAGATATAAAATTATTCAAGAGTAATGAATAGTCCATTGATATAGTCATTACATATAAATTGATCCTCCATAAGCAGTTCATAACCAAAGCTAAGTAATTTCCGCTAACCTATTTGATTATATCATTTTCCTTAAGTCCCATTGATTTTCTAATGAATAATATATTTATGATCTAATCATAATTTGAGCGCTTTTATTATTCAAATCTCAAATCAATACTTAAGTGAACCATTCATCTGGCTTCTTTATGAAGGAATGGATTTTATCTTGTATATTAATATTTTGGGCTATTTATTTTATTGTATTTCTAATATATCAAGAATATTTGACACTACCTCATTTGTTTCATTACTTGATAAGTCAAAAAATATAATATTATAAATATGAGTCTATTAATTACTCAGAATTGAGATCAATTCATATATGACCATCATTGATTAATAATAAATACTTTATTTATCATGTAATTTTCTAGAGATTTAAAATTAATCATTTTCCAGTCCTATATAATTAAATTATATAAATCACTTTCATTCTAATAATCTCATTATTAACAATCAGGATAAAATTATTTCATTCAAAATGTAATAAACCGCGCTAGTAATTTTAAATTAAAGATCCCAACTTTAACTTATAATTATGGATAAATTAAATTAGTATACTTTAAATATTATCATCTTGTATATAACACTTTATATACAATGTTTAAAGTCACATAATAATAATCTAGGGATTTTTGATATTTATAAAGCATCTATAACATGCATGAAAAGAATTATTATTGAAAATTTTCTCAAATAAAATTAGAACATTTCTTTATGAGCATATATCCCAACAATCTCCCACTTGCCCTTAAAGCAAATGTGACATGTTTTTAAGCCTCATCCCTTCAAGATGTTGCTCAAAACTCCGAGCCGATAGTGTTTAGTATATGGATCAGTTATATTGTTCATAGAAGAGATCTTTTTAACTGAAACATCTCCTCTATTGACAATCTCTCTTATCAAGTAAAATTTTCTCTCAATATGCTTTCTTTTTGGTGATTCCTTGGTTCTTTAGTATTGGCCACCGCTCCACTATTGTCATAGTAGAGTTCAATAGGTTCATGCATGTTTGGAATGACTTCCAAATCTTTCAAGAATTCACAAAGCCAAACTATTTCTTTAGCTGCTTCTCAAGTTGCCACATACTCAGCCTCCATGGTTGAATCAACAACACAAGTTTGCTTGACACTGCTCCAAATGATGGCTCCATTTCCCAAAGTGAACACAACATTAGAAGTAGACTTTTGAGAGTCTCTATCTGATTGAAAATCTGAATCTATATATCTGATAGGATTCCAATTCCCACCGGAATATACAAGCATGTAGTTCCTTGTCCTTCTCAAATATTTGAGTATATGTTTCACTGCTATCCAATGATCCAATCCTGGATTTGACTGGTATCGGCTAACCACTCCCATTGCAAAGCATATGTCAGGTCTTGTACACAACATTGCATACATGAGACTACCAATTGTTGAGGCATAGGAAATTTGTCTCATCTTCTCTTCTTCTTGAGATGTTTTAGGACACTGCTCTTTAGAGAGATGAACTATATATCTAGAAGGAAAATTACCTTTCTTGGAGTTTTACATCGCAAATCTGACAAGTACCTTGTCAATGTATGATGGTTGAAATAATGCCAAAAGCCTATTCTTACGATCTCAAATAATTTTGATCCCAAGAATATAGCTTGCCTCTCCCAAATCTTTCATTCGGAATTGGTTGGCTAGCCAGTTCTTTACCTTGGACAAATATTCTATATCATTCCCTATGAGCCGAATGTCATCCACATAAAGAACTAAGAAGACCACTTTATCTCCTTTTTTCTGCTTATAGATACAAAGTTCACCTATATTTTGATGAAAACCATAAGCTTTTATTACTTCATCAAATATGATGTTCCAAGATCTAGAAGCTTTCTTAAGTTCATAAATGGATCTTTGCAGCTTGCAGACTTTTTGCTCTTGGCCTTTAACCATGAAACCTTCTTTTTTCTGCTTATAGATACAAAGTTCACCTATATTTTGTTGAAAATCATAAGATTTTATTACTTCATCAAATATGATGTTCTAAGATCTAGAAGCTTTCTTAAGTTCATAAATGGTTTTCTCCATATGATCATTCAAAAACGTCGTCTTAACATCCATTTTCTATATCTCATAATCATAATGAGTAGCAAAGGATAAGAGAATTTGAATGAATTTGAGCATGACTACTAGTGAAAAGGTATCCTCATAATCTATTCCGTCTCTTTGGGTAAAACCCTTAGCCACCAATCTAGCCTTGAAAGTTTTCACTTTCCCATCGGGTCCTCTCTTTTACTTATAGATCCATTTGCAACCAATAGGATTAACACCTTCAGGTAGATCTACGAGTTCCCATACTAAATTAGAGTACATGGAATCTATTTCAAGTTTCATGGCTTCTTGCTAGTTGTCTTTATCAACATCATCCTTTGCCATCTTGTATGTCAAAGGATCATCATCACCTCCATCAGTGGCTGCAACTTGTGCTTCTCCTTCTTCATGATATCGCATGGGCAATCTTATTTCCCTTCCACTACGTTGTGGTGGTGGAAGAAATGTTTGATTTAGAGTAGTGGTCTCCTTCCTTGGTTTTTCAAAAACGTTTGTTGGCATAGGGTTGATCTCATTAGCTAGTAACTCTTCCACAACTACATTACTTCTGGGTTTGAAATCTATCATATAACTATGCTTAAGAAAAGTAGCATTTGTCGATACAAATACTTTATTTTCAGTAGCATTATAAAACAGACATCCTCTTGTTCCTTTGGGATAGTCCACAAAAATACATACTTCTGAATGAGGTTCCAACTTTCCAACCTTTCCCTTTAACACATGTGTTGGACACCCCCATATGCCGATGTGCCTAAAACTAGGTTTGTGACCATTCCACAATTCTAAGGGGTTTTTAGGGACTGAATTAGATGAAACAATATTCAAACAATATATAGACATTTGTAATGCATAACCCCAAAATGAGGTAGGCAAAGAAGAATAACTTAACATCAATCTCATCATGTCAAGCAAAGTATGATTCCTTCTTTCGGCTACACCATTTTGTTGTTGTGTCCCAGGTACCATGAGCTATGATAATGTTCTATTTTCAATCAAGTGGTCATTAAATTCATAATCTATGTATTCTCCTCCTCGATCTGATCAAAGGGTCTTGATTGATTTGCCGAGTTGTTTTTCTACTTCAGGATGGAATTGTTTGAACTTTTCAAAAGATTTGTACTTTCT
>JBBUKS010052679.1:0-10053 GCA_038050645.1 Hedychium gardnerianum
GATCCAATTGAGTCTAACTCAATGATCTTCCTTCTTGAATGTATAATTAATCTCCATTAATCATCTTTAATGGGTTGCATTTTAGCATATTAGATTAACCATTAATCCAATATCATAATCATTAACCCAATAAGCCTAATCATCTCATAATTAGCTCTTAGGGCTAATACTAACAACTAACACTTGCTCCTAGATCACAAAAGGCTTTATCAATCATGGTTCCGCCTATTTTGCAAGGGATAGAAAAGCTCCCTGGATCCTTTTGCTTTTGAGGTAGTGTTTTCAGAAACAAAGTACTACACTCTTTAGTTAAAGCTACAATCTCATACCTATCTTTCTTGCATCAGTTGGAAATGATTTCCCTTATGAACTTGACAAATTTGAGCACTTGTTGTAAAGTGTCAATGAGGAAAATCTCAATGCATAGTTCTTTAATCTTTTCAAGAAATTTATCAAACTCTTCATCCTTCTTTCCTTTGGATAATCATTGAGGAAAGAGAATTGGTGGCACGTATCTCCCCACAAGAGGTCTCTCAATTGATTCTTCATTCTCGACTTCCTCTTGTATATGTTCATTATGTGAGGAGGAAGGAGTTGGCTCTCCAATCGGCGTGCTTTTGATCCCTTTCTTTGTAGCAGTCACTTGGGATTTTCTCAAGGTTTGTCCGCTTCTTAGCTCAACAATGTTGCATTGCTCAACAGGATTTTGTTCAGATTTTCCCGAAAATATCCCTTGAGGTCTTAAAGAAGAGCTAGTTACTTATGCAATTTGATTATCAAGAATATTTAAATAATTTTCAGCGTTGTCCATTCTTCCACAAAGTTTCTTAATATCATTTTTCATCTCCAATTGAGTAGCTTGAATCTCCTAAAATATTCTCTCTATTCTTGAAGGTTGTGAGTTTTGTTGGAAGCCGGATGATTGCCCCATCAAATCTTGATTGTTGCGGTAGGAGAAGTTTGGGTGATCCCTCCATCCGGAGTTGTAGGTTCCCGAGTATGGATTGTTGGATCTTTGGTTGAAGTTGCCAATTGCATCAACATGTTCAATTTAAGACAATTGTGTAGAAATTGCTCCTATTTGGCAAGCTTCCTTTATGTGCTCAGTATCACCACATATCTCACAAGTTGAAATCACCGCATTAACCAGATTAACATTCATTGAATTGAATCTTTTGATGAGGGCATCTATCTTTACACAGATCGAGTCCAATATATTCACATCATGTCTTCCGGGAATTTTGATTGGGTTGCCTCTCTTCGATGCTCATTGATGATGATTTAATATCACACTTTCAATTATCTCCTCAACTTCATCAAGGTCCTTGTTTATTAGAGTTCCGTCAGCTGTGAAATTCAAGGACACCTTCGTTTGATAACTGATTCCATTATAAAAAGTGTGAATGACAAGTCATTTCTCTAATCCATGATGGGGGCATTGTCGAAGAAGACCTTTAAATCTATCCCAAGTTTCATAAAGTGATTCTCCATCTTTTTGCATAAAGTTTGCAATAAGATTCCTTATATGTGCAGTCTTATTTGGAAGATAAAATTTCTCCAAGAATATTTGTTCACACTGCTTCCATGTTGTTATACTATTGGCAGACAAGGAGTTGAGTCATGCTTTTGCTCGATCTCTTAATGAAAATCCAAATAACATCAATCTTATAACCTCTGCTGAAATTCCATTAATCTTCATGGTTCCATAGATCTCATAGAAAATTACCAAATGTTGATTGGGGTCTTTAGTTGGTCATCCCCCATATTGGTTATGTTATACTATGGATATGACAGTGGGTTTGATCTCAAAATTATTAACCTTAATAGAAGATATGGTGATGCTAGACCTTAGGCCCCTTACATAAGGTGTTCCATAGTATTTCAGAGGTTTGTTTGCTATGATAGACTGAATTTGCTCTTCTTTTAACTGTCTTTGTAGATTTCTTCTTTTTCTGAATGTTCTGTCAATCTCATGATCAACAGGCAAAAAATCTCCAACAAAATTAGCTCTTTGCATACAAAAGAACAAATCCAAATCTTTTCAAATCAAGTTCAAGACAGAATTATTTGTACAAAAATAAATACAAAATTGAAGAAAGTAAAATAAATTTCAAAGTTATTCACAAAACAAGTAAATGCAGAAATTTATTAACAAAAAGAAAAACGTCTAGAGTAACTAAATTGCTTATCACTAATATTAATCTTAAACAGTCTCCGGCAACAACACACCACAAGTGCACGGTAAAGTCGTCAAGTAATAAAAATATTTATCCTTAGGGACCGTTGAATAAGTACTAGTGAGTCCACAAAATAAATTATCTAAACAATCGAAAGTTGAGTGAAAACTTGTGAACTAAAAGTTGAGAGAGGGAGACAGACAGAGTGAGAGTGAGAGAGAGGTTGAGAGGTCCAGTGTCGGTTGTTAAGAGAGGAGATGGTTTGGGAAGGTGATCCTAGGACTTGAGTTTCATTATAATGCTAGTTGATGATTCTATGAATTGTTCATCTCCCTACCTCCATGTTTACAATCTTGTAGGGATTCTAACCAAATTACTGGTATGAACTCACGAAATTCACACCGGAGTGCTTACACTATTTTCTTTTAATGCTATTAAGTAGAAGAGGTAACAAAGAAAGTCCAGTTAAAGGACTACCCTCTGTCACTAAGGGATCCCCGGTCATATAATCTAGATTACACAAGTCACTTTCTAACATTAAAATGGTGAAAACCCATTAAACTCTAATTAGCTAATCCCTTATGGAGAATTAACCTCATTTTAAGGTGATAACTATAGAAATCTTGTTAAATGACTATCCTCTATCACTAAGGGCTCCTTAGTCATACAATCTAAAGCATTACTTCTACATGGTGACAATCCTTCACATCCACATGCATATATTTCATACACACATTCAATCTAACATAACCAAAGCATGACACACATGGAACAATTCATAAACACTTCATAGAATAAGGAAATTGACAAATCCATAGTATTTATATCAACATCACATCACAATTACTCTTTAAATCTAAGAAATCTACTCCATAGCAAAGGAGTTACAAGACAAAGACAAGAAATGAAGTATTATTACAATCAATACAAAGAGTATAGAAGAAGAGATACTTATTGATGCTTTGCCGGTCTTCTTGGATGAAATCCTTGCTCAGGAGGTGAAAGGTGTTGGATCGGTACGCATTGATAAGAGGGGTGAATATCGACAGTTGTTTCTTTTCGCGTTTTGTCATTCGTTTGTCTTTCTATCAGAGTTAGTACTCAGCGGAATATACAGTAATAACTAAAAGACAATAAAGAAACACTCGCGGGATTTTACTTGGTTCCCAACCCCCCAGGGTCAGTATGTCTAAGGCCTAATCACAGGAGGTTCATGTTCACTAGTGGTCTCATTTTTGAAAGTTTTCTAGAGGCGGAGAAACTCGTCTTACAGTTTAAGTACAAGCACAAAAAAATATATGAAAATATGCACAACTTGTAAATTAAAATACAAACAAAATGTAGCGGCCGATAGTCAGAAGTCCTGAGCGCAATGCACCCTTCCTGGAGCTTCCTCAATCACAGAGCTTCACAGCACATTCGTTTGAGCGTAGAGATGAAGAGTAGGATGAAAGAGGTTGTCCTCCAAAGCCTCTAGTCGTCATTGTTTATATAAAGTGATTCCAAGCACTTGGAAGCCTTCCAGGCGCCCTAAGCTCGATTTATCAGATCCAAGATCGTCGCACGCCTTATCTTAACCTGATAAGTTATGGTTCAGGTGCCTAGATTTGATAGAGGCGCCTGGATTTTCAAGCGCCTGAACTTAGATCATATCCAGGTGCCTGGAGTCAGTCTAGGTCATCCAATGGCTGCTTTTGCATCGTTTGCTCACTCAGTCTTGCTTCCAACTCCAGGTTCATGTAAGA
Source organism: Hedychium gardnerianum (assembly GCA_038050645.1). NCBI lineage: Eukaryota > Viridiplantae > Streptophyta > Magnoliopsida > Zingiberales > Zingiberaceae > Hedychium > Hedychium gardnerianum. The sequence continues at coordinate 3,923 of JBBUKS010052679.1, forward strand.
CACACATACATACACAAACAAGCAACGTAGCCTACTCTTGTAAGTCTACCTGACCTACTAGGCTTACCTTTTTCTTGGGGTCAATTCCTCCAAGACTTTACCACCTAAGGTCTATTCCTTAGGATTTCACTTTGCCAAGCATCCGATCACCCTTGACCTGCTTGGACTTACCCTTGCTTAACCTCTAATTAGGACTAGTCACTCGGTATACTTCTCACCACCTAAGGTTCACTCCCCTAGGATTTTCACTGCCTAGCTTCACCCACTAGGACTTTCATCTCCTGCTTCACTCACCATGGCCTAGCTTCACTCACTAGGATTTTCTCTTCTTGGATTCACTCACCAGGACCTAGCTTTACTCACTAGGACTTTCATCTCCTGGTTTCACTCACCAAGGCCTAGCTTCACTCACTAGGACATTCACCTCCTGGCTTCACTCACCAGGACCTAGCTACACTCACTAGAACTTTCTCCTTCTGTCTTCACTCACTAGGAATTTTCATTGCCTAACCTTTAGTTAAGACTTCCTTTGCTATTAATATGATCCTAACTAGACTTCTCTCACATCCAAACATCAAGTCATGTTTGGATATGTTGGTGCAGTTTGCACTAATAGTCTAACCCGAGATTTTGATGTATGACAATAGGTTAAAGTTAGAGTGTTCCTATTTAACAAGTTGAGCTAAGTGTGCAAGGTTGACTGACTTGACGGATCTAAAGGGTCAGACACCATGCAGAAGTCCAGATATGCGATTCTAGCAGGAAGTCCAGTTGGGTCAGAGAGGACCAGACAGTTGGCGGGAAGTCCAGTCGTGTCAGGGAGGACCAGCCGATTGGCTGAAGTCCGAATGTGAGATTCCAACAGGAAGACCTGGTGAGTCAGAGATCAAACGTCGAGGAGGTTACTCGGCAAATGGTAAGTAAGGTAAGCACTGGAGGAGAGAGATCCAGTGAGTATGAGTTCTAGTTGAAACTTAGGCGTTGATCCAGCTTAGATCTAACCTGGAAGTCTAAACCGAGATCAGACTAGACTCAGACTAGGTCTAAGTCATATTTATCATACATTGATATATATGCTAACTAATTTGTTGCAGATATTTTGTACTAATATATTTTGCAGGAGTTAAAAATTTGAATGAACAGTACTTCAGCTATAGAGGCGCCTCAGTGTGATGGAGGCGCCTCAGTATAGAGGTGCTGGAGGCGCCTTGAAATGCTTGGGGTGCCTCAGCGCTAGAGGCGCCTCAGATGGCTAGGGGGCGCCTCAGCATTGGAGGTGTCTCGGATGGCTGGAGGCACCTCAGCACCTGGATAAGCACTGTTGATGTGTGGAGCTGATGGAGGCGCCCTGGACTACATGGAGGCGCCCCGAAGAGGATAAGATGTGATTTTCTCGAATCCAATTAGTCTCAATAGAGGCGTCCCCAATGGGCTATATTAGAGCATCTCGACCAACAATTATGTACAAGACTTCTGAACGCTGTTTCGACTTCATACTATTACACTGAGCTCTCCAACTACTGTGCTACGACTCTACTGCATCGAATTGACGTCGGAACCACCTACTGCAGCAGAATCTTCACCAACACATGAACTCACGTCTCATCTTCCATGTTGGTAATAATTTTTTTAAGTAATTCATTTCTGTAATTGCACAGGGAAGTGTAGGATTGTTACACTTCCCTCATATTATAATCGATTATATTTTGGATGTTTCCCGGAAAAGAATTTTAGTGGATTGCCCAACGATACGATTCAAAGGGTCATGGGCCTTAGAGTAGGAGTCGACAAAGACTCCGAACCAAGTAAAACCAACTGTGTTTTTACTTATTTTTTTATTCTATTTTTCACTGCGCACTCAAATTTTTGAAAAGTTTTAAAAAATAAAAAAGAAAGTTTTAAACACGTGATTCACCCCCTCTCACATGCACTCGATCCTACAATATCTACCTTCTAGACACTCTCATCTTCCTTCCCATGTCAACATCTTAGAATTCCAACCCCCTAGTCCATCAATGAGTTTTGATCAAAACCCATTGATGGACCTGGAGAGCTCAGATCAGACACATTCCAAGTCTTGTGGGTTAAAATTAGTCAAGAGAGTCCAAATATGCCCTCATGTACTACTTTTATACCTTTCTAGTAATGATCCAAACAAGTCCAAGCCTTTGTGTATAGAGTGGTGCTGGTTTAGGAAGAGCACCATGCTGGTGATGCTCTTCCTAATCCTGCACTATGGTCCATCCATTCAATGCCCTTCGAACTGTCACGTCCATTCAATGCCCTTTGACCTGTCACGTCCATTCAATGACATCTTGAAAATAACATTGACCGATACCTATTGGTCTTCCAGCTCGCGTGATATCTGGCGTCCCTTAGCCCTCTAAGATTCCCCATCATTGGCTCTTCCGTGAACTATCAACCCTCACTGCTTTAAATCCTTTAATGACAATGCAAAGGAAAGGGTGGAGGAAGAAGCAAGGATTTCCCTACCCCGAAGTCAAGTACATTCAGGGACCCCTTCTGATCCGATAGTTATATTCGATAGTTCCGGTAGTGCCTCGTCCGTGGAAGGGAATGACATTTCCACCCGTTCCATTTCTAGCAGCCCGATCCGGCTGCCATCTACGATGAGCGAATGCATGTATTGTAAGCTTCAAGTATTTTGATTAACCTCTCATTATTGATCCATGCAGTGTGCTTATCGTCGATCACTACTAAGTAAGTCGATTGACGTAGAAATCTAGTTAGAAATGGCCAGGGCCCAAGGCGAGGCATTGAAGGACTTGCGTGGGAAAATGGTGGATGAGTTTTTTAATAAAATCTAAATGGTCGGTACATTTCACTCCCAAGAGGTGGAAATGATGGGCCATCGAGTGGACGACGCTCTCCGAAGGGAGAAATCAGGGTTTGACCAGGTTGAAAGGCTGCGGTGTCGAGCGGAGGAAGTCCACAAAAAAGTTAAAGAATTAGTTGGGAAGTTAGGGGATGGGACGACAAGAAAAGATGAATAACTTTGTAGGGGGACATAGTCGTCCAAGGGGTGTTATTTAAACTTTAATGGTCTTTCTATGTAGTATGCTCTATTTAATGGTCTTTCTATATTTTATGCACTGTTTAATGGTCTACATCATTTACGATAATTTCCCTAAAGATGTACTGAGTGGTTCACATTTACAAAAAAGCGCACACAATATTCGAATTACCCAAAAGGCGCACTTTATTCCTCTTTTACCCACTCTATCAAATTTTCATTCTCTTTTTTGCAAGTATCCAAGGCATATTTAAAACAAAGATAAGAAAAAATTGCTTAAATTGGTTCGGGTGTACGTGACATCTCTCTGCGCGGGGAAAGAAAATATTTTTCTCTCAAGGCACAGGTCATCTTCTTCTACTCTCTATCTCATTGCCGAAACTCAAAACTCGAAACCCTAGACATGGGTCATCTTGTTCAACTCTTGGCTCACGCTAATTGAGATAGGGTTTTCATGGAAACTATACTAGTCATCTCCCTTAGTTCCTATTTTGTACTCATTATTCAGAATGATATGTTTAGGGTTTGTCTATTTTCTTTATTTATTGTTGGTTTTAGGGTATCGTATTTTCTAACAACCACACTGTTTATGATTGAGGGTCTATAAATCCAGTATCTTAGTTCCTAACAACCAGTATGGTGGTACTATTTATAACCCACCTTTTTAGTTTGGTGGTCAATTTTGAAGAATATGGTGGTGCTTGATTTAAAAAACCAACACCAATGTGGTGGTGGATTTCGAAAACCAGCACCAATGTGGTGGTGGAATTCCAAAACCGGCACCACTTTGGTGCTAGATTACATAAATCAGCACCACCTAATTTAAAAAAATAGAGACATATTGATAAATTCATATGCACAAAAAATGTGCCCTACAACACCCAATAAGAATTTGTTATGAATTTGTTATCTAACATACATTAGATATTGTGTATAAGTATTAAAATTGAATTTGTATATTAGTTAAACTAATATAAATGAATAGTCCCGTGATTAATTTTAGGTGCACATGAAGTTAGATCAATTAAATTCCTGCATTATTGTGGTGCTACAATATGGTGTTAATAGTTTCATGAATTGGTTTAGTTTTTGAAAAACCAGTATCATTGTGGTACTGCAATATGAAAACTAGCATATTGATAAAGACATAAAAGTAACATTGATATAGTGTTATATCAATGTCAAAATCGTATAATAAATGTTTGTCTATCTGGACATGAGTTTATTTATCTTATAAAGTTTTTTTTTTTTAAATTCCAGGCAACGGTTGATGTGGCCCAAAAACTCTAATGGACTAGTGTTTTAGGTCACTTTAATGATTTCTTTGGGTGTCCAACAATGAAAGGAAGGCATCATGGGTATGTTCATTTACATGATCGACACAAAGCGATCATTAAACAGTCCCCGTTTGGTATTTTTTTGGACATACAAGATATTCCACAAATTCTTGGTATATTGGTGAATATGTTTAAAAGTTAGGATTCAACAAGTCAAACTTTTAAATTTTTAGGACGTTTCCAAGTTTTGAAAGTTATAAGCACATAATAGACTATTAATCAGCTTATATTTTTAGGTGTCCAAGTTGCTTTCACTAGAAGAGATGTCGCTCTGTTGCTTGAAATTACAGACAGAGGTGCTTCAGTGTCTATTAACTCAAATACTACAAGGGGTGATCTCTTTCTTGCTCACTTCTCTAATAAAAAAGAACCTACTAGATCAAGAATTAAGGAATTACTGAAAATGTATTCCCATAGAGTTGAAGGAGATGATGATATTTTAATATTTTATAAATTCTACATTTTGTATATATTTGTTTGTGTGTTATTTGCTTCTAGTACATATAAGGTTCCATTAGGTCTTGTAGATATTGTAGATGATTTTGAAAATCTGGGTAGATTCAATTGGGCTGAAGTCATTCATCAATTTATTGCTCCCCAAATACCTACCATCGGGGATCTTTTTTCATCAAGCAAGATATATCAAACGACCACCTCAGGTCCCTACCTAAATGGATTTGCTGGTCTTCTGGCTGTAAATTTGTTATTTAATGGTGATTGTGATTTTTTATATCAACATTATTATGTTGGTAACACTTTGCATAATGAATCAGACTTGGTTTTTGGAGCATGTCCCAATCCAGAAATAATCTAATATTGAAGGTGCTAGAATAAATAAGTGAAGGTCTACTCTTTCACATATTAGTAAGGTGAGTCTTGTTGGACCAAGTCTCACCTGAAGAAGTAAATATCGAAGACTTTCACCTAACTTTTATTTGTAATTTCTAAATAAACTTATAATTTATTAGGTTATTATCGAACTAGTCCCTACCCCTTTCGAAGTTACATTGGTTGAGAATATCCCTTACATCGATGATACTCCACATCTATTAGAGACATCACTGATACCTGATAAAGAAGCCAGAGGGTCAAGTGATAATGAATACCCAAATTGCATTATTCATCATAACTGAATCAAAGAGCTAACTATGGAGAACATGCAGCTCAATGAAAGGGTTAAATAATTACTTGGAATAATAGAAAATCATGACATCTTGGCTGAATCAAGTGACCTTGTAGTGGATCCTCAACTTGAATCAGTTGCTTCTAGAATAAGGACTAGGAGAGGATGAGATCAAACTCGCTATGATTATAGGGATACTCCTATTGATAGTCCATTGTGGTTCAAACTTTTACCTCAGAACAAGAGAAGCAAGATAGAAATCTTCAAGCCTTCTATGAACATCACAGAAGAAGGAGCAAAAGTCGTTGTGGATCGGGGAAAAGGAAAAATTGATATGTATGATACGCAAGAAGAGGAAGATATTATCTTAATTCCTGAAGGAAATTTTGAAGAAGAGGCTGAGAAGGAGGTTGAAAGCATTGTCAAACTTAACAAAATGAGATTGCAAGTCATTTCAATAAGAATGTATTTACATATCAATTATTTTGAGTATTTTGATTTCAATCTTTAATTAAATTTCTTGCTGTTCTTTTTTTGTTGATGGTAGTATGTGAAGAAATAATTTAAGACTCCCAAGAAGAGAAAACAAGATCAAGATGTGACCTACTTGTTAGATACATTGCAAAATTTAAAGTAT
>JBBUKS010052689.1:0-10052 GCA_038050645.1 Hedychium gardnerianum
TTAACGCTGGCTGGCAACCTAACGCAACCCTCCTCCTTTATCCGGGCTTGGGACCGGCCATGACTAGTTCGTCATGAGCGGAGTTAGGGACTAGATAGATTTCTTGAAATTAAAATTAGAAAAATTCTCTATTGGTTCAAATAATCTGAATTTATTATTAAAGAACCAAAGAATAGAATTTAACCGATAAGGATTAGACTAAGGTGGACCAAAATATAATTATAGAAATTCTAGGGGCTCAATTAGAAAAGTATCAAAATACTTGATTTCCTAAAAATATTTAATAAATTAAGTAGGTATGAATTTATTTTGGATGTCTAAATTCATTTTAATTATTTAGAAAAAATTCAAAATAGTCAAAGAAAATTTTAAATATGGTTGACTCAATATGCACAAGTGATTTTTTTTTTAGTATATTCTGTATCAAATTTTTATGAAAATTATTTTTTTAAAAAAATATAGCATGTTTCTATCATTATCTAAGAATTTAGAAATAATTCAGATATCCTTTATCAAATTTTCAAAAACGAAGATTTTTTTTTTTTTAAAAAACTGCTTTTTGTTATTGTTAAAAGGTAGAGAAGATTGAAAGATTATGGTTAAATGCAAGGGCGTTTGAAAATTTTAAACTGATATGCAATTTCTTATTTGTATTTGAAATTAATTTATCCTAACTTAAATTAATTTGACAAATAATCAAAAATGGAAGATTATTAGAACTAACCACGATTATTTTGATGTATTATCAAACTAGTTTAAATTGAGTCTTATTTTTGTCACCAACTTATGTATCTAGGTGTGCAGGGATTTAGGAGAACACACGAGTATCCGATGACTCAAGGAGCATAGGAGACGATGAACATTGGCAGAAGACATAACGAGCGAGAATGATGACATAGGAAGGGAGCCGATGGGCCCTGTGTATCCAAGAGACGAGAAGCTACCGAAGAGTACTCTGACATCTGAGGGACGAGAAGCTAGGAGGAAGCATGCACAAGGCGTAGTCAACTAAACTAAGAGTTTCGAGCGATCGAAAAAAGTGTTTCCGATTGATCGGATCTTTTGATCGACTAAACGCCACGTCAACAAATGGTTATGCGAGGATCGTTGAGTGGATGAGCCTCATCAACCATGTCAACTAGCCATTTTAGCAAACGACTATTGAGTGGATAAGTCCAATCTGCTGAACCATTGAGTGTTGAGTGGATAAGCCTTATCAACGAACTGTTGAGTGTTGAGTGGATGAACCTTATCAGCCAAGTCAGCAAACGATCATTGAGTGGATGAGCCTTAACAGCCACGCCACGTCACCAAATCCGATCGACCTAACAGCTAAATCGATCGATTGAACATGCCACGTCGGCAATTTGAATAGTGGCTATAAAAGGTGACGAGGAGTTCAGTTGAAAAAGATACACACTCGAACTACATTCTTATTTTTTGTTCTTTAATTTTTATTCTCATTCTCATTTGGTATAAGAGGCTTCTCCGCCTCCGATTTGTTTCGGAAGAGGAGAACATAGTGGACGTGTTAAGATCAAAAGAATTCACATATTTTCATAATGGTATGATATTATCTACTTTAGGCATAAACCCTTTATGGATTTATTTTTGGACTCTTCCAAAAGGCCTTATACTAATGGAGATATCTTTCATCTTATAAATTCATGATCTTTTTCAAGCATTTCCAATGTGGAACTTTGATTGTGTTCTCAATAATCTTTCCCTCAAACGAAGAACCACTATTATTTTTATGGTCCAGGCCTCCCTTCAAGCATTCAATTACTCTTGACCTGCTTCGAACCTCCCCTCAAGCATCCGGTCACTCTTGCCCTACTCCAAGCATCCGGTCACTCTTGACCTGCTTCGAGTCTCCTCTCAAGCATCCAATCACTCTTTATCTGCTTTGGGTCTCCCCTCAAATATTCGGTCAATCAAGGTCACTACTCTCCTCTAAAACTTTTCACCACCTAGGTTCCCTCCCTTAAGATTTTCGTCAAGCATCCGGTTACCCTTAGCCTGCATGGACTTTTCACCACCTAGAGTTTACTTCGCATGATCTCTGCCAAGCATCCGATCACCTTTGACCTACCTGAACTTTTCACTTAGAGTTCACTCCTCTGGGAGCCCCCGCCTCCTTCGTTCATTGCTATTATTCTATCCACATGGCTTGATCTGGATCATAGTTTTGATATCAATTGTTAAGATCAAAAGAATTCACATATCTTCACAATGATATGATATTGTTTACTTTGGGCCTAAGCCTTCATGAATTTATTTTTGAGCTCTATCCAAAAGGTCTTATACCAATAAAGATATATTTCATCTTATAAACTCTTTATCTTTTCTATATATTTTCAATGTGAGACTTTGATTGTATTCCCGATGGGACGTTCATAGTTCTTGGACTAGCAACTTGTGGATTGTAAACCAAGTAAAGTATCGATGCTCTTTCTTTTATGCATTTTTATTTTGTTTGATTAATGTATGTACGTCCTTGTAAGTTGTTAGTAACAAAAAGATCTCTTTGCCTCCGGAATAATGGTGCAATGGTTAGATCTTTCAATAGATAACCAAGAGATTTAAGGTTTGAATTTTAACTGCGACGCACTACAGAGATTTTTTTTCCTCCAGTGAGAAGCAGATATAAGAATATTCGTCATTTGGATGAGTCTTTATTAGCGCTTCCTGATTTATCCTGATATCTGATGAAAAAATTCTATAAGGTCAGGCCGGTCACTTCCAAGATTAGTCGGTTCGAAGAGCTTAATATCTAGATTACAAAAAAATTAAAAAAATTCTCTTTAAATTTTTAGGTTATTCATCCTTCCCCTCTAGTGATCCAAATCGCTTTCATCGCATCAACAATGATTATGTCTTTCGAATGATTAACTAAATATTTAAGGTTTGAATCTCAATTGTGGCTCGTTGAAGAGATTTTTTTCTAATGAGATAATAAATTTAAGAATGTTAGTCGCTTAGATAGACTTTTATAAATACTTTTCGATTTATTCTGATAGATAGTGAGAAATTTTAAGGGTCAAGTTGATTATATTAATCAATTTGAAAAGTTAGATATGTGAATTAAATACACAAATTGAAGCGGGTGAGCTTGGTGGGTTGGACGTGCTGTTTGGACTGAATTGATAGATCGAACTAATATGATCATGGGTTAGGGTGGACTATTCTAGCCAATTGAGACGCTCTTGGTTGGTCGAAATGTCAATCATGTTGGTGGATAGTCATGACAAATAAATGTGATGGACATATTGAGTTAATAAAAAAATAAATGATGATTCAAATAATAAATAAATTTAAGATGATAATTAAATTTTATAATTTTTTTATTAATTATTAAAATAAATTAAAAAATATTTTTGATGGACGATGGTATACTTTGATTATATATTTTATTTTGAAAAATATATTAAATTATATATGTTTGAATGATAATTTAAATATTTTATCGGGAGCAAAATTAATAAGATAACATGGGATGATCAAATGTGATAGGTTGATTGGGCTAACAAGGCTTGACGAGTTCAATGAGGCGGGGCCGAATCAATATAAGAGTTCTTCTATTATTACTTCATTTATCTTAATTTTCCTTATTATCTTTAATTATTTTTATATTATTTCAATTAAATTTTCGCATGTGGTACAATAATAAAATATTTAAAGAAATAATAAGGCGATCTTCGTAATTCAAATTTCAAATGGAATAAATTTTTAAAAAATATATAATTAAATTTATATAAATATGTATTTCGGATTGATAGACTTACTAGAGGATTTAATTAACAAAGTTCAAGCATCTAAATTATAAAAGAAAAATAAATTCTAATTTTCAATGCAATTAAATTTAGATTTATCCTTTCAATTAAATTCAGTTTAATTCTATTGTTGCAATCGCATTCAACTTTTTAATTGCAAGTTTTAATTTTCGGTGAAAAAGATGAAGTTGAAAAATGAAAATGTAGCACAAATTCATGATATTGAAATCGAAATGCGAGCGATCAAAGCATGGAAGATGAGATTATTGCGATTGATTGAGGATGGAGGTGTATCGGAATCAAGTGAAATTGAGGGCGGGATCGGCGACGTCCCAGTGGCCGTGGCTCCAGCACGCCGCTGCTGCTGCCGTCGGGTCCTCCGCCACGGGCTGACCGTAGGGCGTTGGATCCACCGACGCACCGGACCATCGCGTCCCGGCGAGGAGCGCCGGATCCAAGAAACCCGGCTGCGCCGCCACGTCCTCCACCGTCGTCTGCGGAAATTGGATGGGAATCGGTGGCGGAGGCAGCAATCGTGCCTGATCCATGAACTCCAGTGGCGCCTCCGTCAGCAGATGATGCAGAGGGATCGGCATCGCTGCCTGGTGCACGAACCTCGTCGGCGCTAGGATCTCCTCCTTCCCAGTCTCCATCGGCAGAGACCGGAATGAAATCAGCGGCGGAGTAGAGAAGCTGCTAAAATCGAGGGTCGCTGGAACCGACACGGGCGAGGCTATTGTTTCGGCGAAGATCTCCGCTTCGTGGATCAGCAGGGACGGAGTCTCCGTGGCCGTTGCCTGGCTGAAGTATTGCTCCGTGCTAGGGTTATAGTCAGGATTAGAGACCAAGGCTACTGAATCGGGGCCGTCGGCGGAGGGGCGGCCTGAGGGAAGCAGATCCTTTTCGGAGGCGATCCCTGCGGAGCACTTTGATGATGAGACGGAGGAGCGCTTGTTTCTTCGGCAACCTCCACCGACTGGGACGTTACGGAGGACGCCGCCTCTGGTCCAGTAGCGGCGGCAGGCCTTGCAGAAGTAGCGGGGCTGGGCGAGATTGTAGTTGTTGTAGTAGCAGAACTTGGTGTTGGCGGAGTTGCAGCGCGGGCATTTGAGAGCGGCGGTTGGCGACGGGTTGCCATGGACCTGGTGGCGCCCGTCTCCGGCGCCTCCGCCGAAGTGGCCGCCGGCGACGCCCGTGATCGCCCTGAAGTTGTTCATTCAAATTGGACTATAGAAAGTTCCAGAAACTTCCACGGCAGAGCGCTCAGGTAAGAATTCTTCCTCCTCTTCTCTTTGATTAAAACTTTGCTTGCTTTCTCTCTAGATTCTCATCAAGTTAGAAGTAGCAGTAGCAGTAGCATACTTCTTCATTGGAACACACTTGTTTTTCTGAAGTAGCCTGTTGGCTCAGTGACGCAGCGCAAGCTACCGAAGACACTTGTTTTTCATTGGAACACACTTGATTTGTAAAAGAATACCAAGAAATAAGAAAAACTCAATGTTTCAAGAAGGAGATGACGGCTAAAAGTAGTATTAATAAAAAACCGTCAAAAAAAGAACTTAACATGACGCTTTTATAGACCCAAAACACTAATTGTAAGACGAAAATACCAAAAATACCTTAAAAATAAAAAATATGAAAATTATTAAAAATAAAATAAAAAGTTCGGAGCCTCCGAAAAGGCCCTAAAAGATGTTTTTAGGATCTGAAAGTTGGCCGGTTACGGATTCCTCCCGATTACGAGCTTCGATTCAAGCCTGAAAGCGCTTCGTTTTGATATTCAAGTTAAAAGTTATGACTCTCTGTCGAACCTGCATCACTCGGTTGTAAATATATTGTGTTTTTTCTTGTTGAATGTTTGCTTTATTCTAAGCCACTTCTTGCCCTCCTTAGATCATAGTTTTAAAGACTCGACCCGACCGACCAATCTGATCGGAAAACCAAAACCCAGTTAACTCGAGTGACCTGGTAAGTTGGACTGAGTTGAACAAGAATGAGAATGAGACATTAGTAAACTGATATGAGAGAATAGTAAGGATTATATGACTCTTGAAGCTTTAGCAGCACTCCCACATCTAGAAAATAAACTAAATGAAACTAAAAAAGAGAGAAAATGATTATCATGAACTATGAATAATCTTTTCTACAATTTGAAACACTTTTTTTTTTCTCATTACATATGTATAATCCTCTAGCACTACATCATGATTGAGAGAAGTATGTATACGATATGCTAAGGGAACAATCTAGATACATGAACTAAATTCTCAAATGACAATTTGAATTTGACAGCATTTAAACAATTATAATAACTGAAATTAGAATAATCTATTTAAATATATGAAGCATAATATAGGTAACGAGAATTTACTATGAATCTTATTTTTCCAACAATGCCTTGAGAATCTATCTACCATTGTATTAGCTAGTCTATTGTCATAGTTTCACGCACATTTAATATGGATAATTGCTTTATCACATTAGCCACACTGGCAAGTGGCACAACATAAGAGCAAGATGACAAATACTTGGCCTTAATAGAGGAACTTCTCGTTCTTTAGATCTGTGGTACCATGAACATTGGGACCATCATTGGGACTCCACCATTTTGATTACTCCAACATATAGATATGATTCACGTTAAATAAATATCAGAAAAATTATAACTTTGTAGCTGTGTTAGTCAGCCTTGTTCTTATTTACTTAAAATTGTTGTACCAGAAATTACAGAATGGATACTTTCAAAGAGGTAAGGGACAATGACGGCACTGTTTGATAGGGTTGAGCATCTATAACCCAAACTAAATAAACCAATCCGAGCCAAACCAGTCCAAACTGAAATTTTTAGTTTATCAGTTTGGTTTTGGTTTAGATATTAGATGAAATTATTAGGTTCCATTTGATTTCGGTTTGAACTTTGTACAAACTATTAAATCAAACCTAACCAGTAATAACCAGTAAGGATGGTAGGATGGTATGCATGCATATATAGATAAATTAGTATGTTACTTATTATTTTCTTATTGTTATTGAATTTTTGTCTCTTAATCAACTCTAATAATTTTTGTTATTAGTCTTGATAAAATTATTGTTTGAAACTATTTTTTAATTAATATTTGATTAATTTATATATATATAAACTTTGAATTAATGGTTTCAAATCGAACCAATTCCAAAATTTTGTATCATTTGTTCCGTTTGAATTTGGTTTCAGTTTTCCTTAATCGACAAAGTGAATCATGCCCACCCTTACTATTTTTTGGTGTGCGTAAACATACCCCACAGGGAATACCAAACAATACTTGGAGTGGGTAGAAGTGGTAGGATTGGAAACTTATGTTCTAACATTAATGCCATGTTTACTCACTTTTAGAAGAAAGGAAATTAAAAGAAAAGAAAAAAAAAATTCATTCACTTGTTGTTTGTCACATCTTCTTCAACAGAGGAAAGAAGAGATATTTGGCACCAATTTGGATCCATGAAATTGAGATTATTTTCTTAGAAAATTTTAGTGGGGCAAATGGAGTGCATTGGAAATCATGTTAATCTTTCTTTTCCGCTCAATTTCATAGGCTAAATACAACATAATTTTAGAATGAAGCGACACTGACAATTCTTTGTGATTGCAAATATGGAGGGGATTTGGATTCCATCTCTCACTCTTGGGATATATCATGCTAATCCACCACACTGAAGTGCCTTACACCACACAACATGACTGACTAGCTAAGCTACTGATGTTGGTGGATGTCCATTCCATCTCATCATCAAAATCTTTTCTCCTTGTCGTATAGAAGGATATGGATGAAAGAATCAAACTAGAAGTGATTAATTCAGATCCTCCAGGATAGGATGAAACTATGAATTAAATAATTAAGCATTTTTAGCAAACCCAACACATAATTTACTTTTAATTTTATTTGAAATTATCTTCTCCACTAGCATTTTGATAGGGATGCTTTTACTTTGGTTCTTCTTATAGTGATGATTCTTTTCATTAACATATGGCTATATTTAAAAGTGCAGTATGCAATTGGTCCTTTGCAATATATCTATTTGCACTCTCTTGTCCATATGGCTAGGATTAACAAGTGAAGTTGTAAATTAGGAATATATTGTAAAAACCCTCTACAACTTGCAGATGACCAAACGATTACAAGATGTAACATTGAATTTGATGCTAGGAATAAAACACAATTTCATATAAAAGGAGGAATAACTTTTTATATATTGACCTCTGATGCTAGGAATCTTTCTGTAAAGGTTTATTATAGTCTGACCATAATTGAGAATTAAATGTTTAAAATAAGAAGCCTGATATTTTTAGAAACGTTTTCAAAGAGTTTCTGTTGTTTTTACATAGCAAATTCAGAAATTTAGGGGAAGATGATGAGATAATTGGAGGTTTAAGGGCCGAATCAGTCAAGGAAGGACAAGGAGCTAACTAATTTTGGTAAGCTATAATTCTTAGTAGACATCATTTCACTTCCTAATGTCAGGTACTGATATATTCTCTTTTTATCTTGCAATAATAACTGATTACATGTGTAGTTATTAAAATCGAGAGGGTGAGTAGCAAGTGATATTGTTGTTATTAAGAGAGAGATGTGATTAGCTTTGCCCTTCTCCATTAATATCCTTCCTTGCCTAAGTATTTTTTCATCTTTTTACTCAACATCATATTGTTTCACCAAACTTAATAACTCCTTCCCTTAGTTAAGTTTTTTCATACAAATAGGTCTTCTTTACCACACAAACCACCCAGTACAACTCTCACTACCTCATGGTGATGAAAGTGACATCCTGTCTTTGTCATCTCCACTGTAGAACAATCTACATGACTGGTCCTCCACCAGGCATTACTATGCTCATTAACTTAAGTTCACAGGCATCATAAGTTAGTGTGCCAACCAAATTAATGATCCGAAAAAGGAGGTTTCATCTGAGCAAATATTGTTAGATTGGTCTCTATCATTGATTTTAATGTCTTCCTGTCACTCCATGACAAAATTGTTCTGTCTCCCTCACCTTCTCAGTGGACCCATTCACAAGATCAAGTGCAACAGTAGTGGAGGGACCATGAAAGCAACACCTTGAGATTTCAAACAATACAACCTACACTCAAAGTTCAAGGTATATGTACATTTTCTAGAAAAGACACAAAGTAATTATAAAATTTGATGTGGTTTTCTGATTTTATTTTTCAGGCTTTCATCATAACCAGGAGGATGCAACCCTTGATCCCCTCTAGACCCCAGGTACCAGTGTTAATTCTTAAATTTCTTCCAATCTTCTGGTCTAATTTTCCTCTCCATTGCCTCTGATATAAGATCTAACCTCTAAACTTGCACTTGCAGATAGTTCACTTCAGTAATAGAACATCATATGATGAAGATACTGAAGATATCACACAAGAACATCATGTTATGTATATATAAAAAAAATGTTTCCAAATGTAAAGCGATAGAGAAACTGATGAAACTACAGAGTTAGCATTAAAAAGGCAGCAACCCAGCAATGAACATCATTGGAGATTCTCTGTCAGATGATGTTGACTTGAGACAACTTGACGGCACATACCGGATCTAACCTCTGAAGACAGCTGCATCCATTGGTCCTTCATATGCGTAGCCGCTGGGTGCCTAATTTTCTTCGTTCAAAGGACCGATGTATTGAGGTAAATATTCTTCATAATTTAATCTCTTCTAGAAAATATGAGATGGTCTTGGAGAGACCCTGAGATAATGATTTCAGAATTTTTTTTAATAGTTTTTAAAAAAGTTTTTAAAAGAATTTTTAAAATATTTTTTTTAAAAATAATTCATCAATTAATTAAGGTTAAAATTTGAAATTGAAATTACTTAAGATTTGAAAATGAATTAAAATTTGAAAATAAATTAAATTTTGAATTTAATTAAGATTTAAATTTAATATTTAAATTTAATTAAGATTTGAATTACGATTTGAATTGAATTAAGATTTGAATTTAGATTTGAATTTAATTAAAGTCTTTAATCATCTCATCCAGTTTAATTTTTTTTTTCTCAACTAAGGTAATTCTATAATTTTATGAGATAAGTTAAATTATTTATGTGGGGTTGTTTTAACTTGTGTTAGATTCAAGTTTAGTTTTGGGTCCACCAAGCAGATATTCTTTAAATAAGCTTTTAGGCTGTGGTGAGTCACTTGGACATCATTAAAATAACCACGTGCCTAAGACAAAGCTTTTCAAATAGTCCTGCCCAAGGAACTTAATACCAAACCTTGGTCTAACTAGTT
>JBBUKS010052700.1:0-10051 GCA_038050645.1 Hedychium gardnerianum
CCTTCGTTCAACTCGAACTTTGTTCTTTTGCAAAATAAAGTTAGCACAACAAAATAATAATAATAAAGGTCCTGTAAAACATAGTTAGAAATAGATATTCATGCATGAAATAGTCTGATAGTTAGGACTGTCTGATCTCAACTTAGAAACCTCCATTGGTTTCCTAATTTAGTCGGATCTACGCCTAAGGTTGTTCTATAAATGAGAACACGTCCTCACACCTTTTTAGAAGGATTTCTCTTCTCCAGATTCTTACCTTACTTATCTGTCAAACATCTGGTCCAGCTGACATGTTTGGACTTCCTCTTGCATAGTGTCTAATCGACCTGATCCACTAAGACTTTTCCTGCAATACTAAACTAGCATAATAACAATAATAGTAATGTAAAATAGTATTAGCAACACTATACTTAAGTTTACCAAAAGTTGTTGGTTCAATTGACCACATCCAGTCAACCGAAAACCTTTCAGTCACATTTGCTTGGAGTTTACTCCTCCAAAATTTTTCACTATCTAAGGTTTACTCCCTTAGAATTTTTCTCTTACCAAGCATCATGTCACTCTTGACTTAGCTGGACTTTCCTTTGCCTAGGTCAACCTTGACCTAACATGACTTCTATCGTTGCCTACGTCAACCTTGATATGTCAAGACTTCTACCTTTGTCAGTCATTTGGTCAACCTTGACCTGATTAAACTTTTTCTTACTAGTCATCCAGTCAATCTTGACTGGACTATACTTCTCACTTTGCTAGTCATCTGATTAACCTTGACCTAATTAGACTTCTCATTTTGCTAGTCATTTGGTCAACCTTGACTTGACAAGACTCTTCACTTGTCTAGGTGAACCTTGACCAGACTCTATTAAACATATTATTAAACAAATATTAAAACCTAGAGGTTGATTGCATCAACAGATGTGTATTGACGGATGGCCCAACGTCACAAGTTTTTCAAACTCCCCAAATGTAATGTGCCCTTGATGAGATTTAAACCTTCATTGCTTAGAGAGTTTGTCCCATCTCTTACCATCACACCATAGCCCCGGGGGCTCTCTATAAAGGGTTTTTTTAGCTAGCACTAAGTATCCAACCCTTCAGATCGACTAATCCTAGGGATGACCGGCCCGACCCCACAGAAGTTTTCTATCGTCCATTAGGGCAAATCCAAAAGTTCTTGCAATGAACGGCCCAATAACCCAACATACCAGGTTTGTCATCCCACCAGAAGAAAATGTCCTGCAATGCGTTGTAGCTTGGAATCAAACCGTGGGTGCTTGGGAGACTGCATAGGCGCTCTGTCGCTACACCATAGCCCAGGGACCTTTAGATGAGTTATTTTTTTTTTACCTAGCATCAGGTATCCAACCCTTTGAGTCGACTAATCCTGGGGATAATCAGCCCGACCCCATGAAAATTTTTCATCGGTCATTAGGGTAAATCTAAAAGTGCTCACAATAGGCAACCCAACAACCCAACATCCCAAGTTTGTCATCCGACAGGAGGAAAATGTTCTGCAGTGAGTCGTAACTAAGAATCGAACTGTGGATTCTTAGGAGATTGCATGGGCACCCGGCTGCTACACCATAGTCTCGAGGCGCCTCTATAAGGGTTGTTTTTTTACCAGATATCTATCTTATATCGACTAATCCTGAGGGTGGATGATCCGACCCTATATTTCGATCACAAAATAAATCTAAGAAACGAAGTGGCTCCTGGCGTGGCGCCTCCATGTCACTAGCTATTCAAACATCGCATGCATATCATGAGTGAATTTTGAACCCTAATTATTTAGAAAAAAGCACTTTGTCACTTACCACCACACTATGCTTTGAGCGTCTCTATGAGAGTTGTTGATGATATTGTTCGTTGTAACGCGCACCATGCGTTTATCTTGATCGATGTGACCTTATTTGAGTTGACTCTCTTCTTCCCTTCATAGTTATCCTTATGAGACTTAGTCGATAAAATCCTCCTTGATCCTAGACCATTAATTGATTTCTGAATCATGTTGATTGGTTTTTATCCACATCTACCCCCTCCCGCATTATTGGATGAGTCTCTTCCCACCACCCCTCTTCTATATAGTTTATAGGCATATATATAGTTCAAATCCTGGCTAGTAGTCAGATTCCTGCCCCCCTTATGCACTAGTCATTGTTCGGGTTAGCTAGACTAGCCCCCGTGATTTATCTCCTCCGTGTTGGTCCTGGGACAGACTGGCGGAGGCGAGCGTTTCGCCTTTTTGCCACAATAGACATATATATAGTTGTACTCATGGGCTGGCCTAGTTAATATTTATATAGATAATTATTCTAATAAATTTTAGAGTTAATTTTTAGTAGGTATAAAATATTTCATTGGATATCTGACTTTTCTCATATAAAGGGTCATTGTGCTAGAATAATACCCTCTAAATTTATTCTATTTCAAAAAATATGAAATCATTCTAGAGGGATTGCTAAGACGACTTCATCTCCAATAATCATGGTTGATTATCGTGACATGATGCTGCTCCAACAACTCTTATAGATTTTTCTTTAATACTTTTTGCAAATAAACAGTCGACTGTGTATTTTTTTTTAATAATTTAGGAATCTAAGCCTTGGGCTCAATTATTCGTTCCCGGAGACGGGTGGTCTTCCCTCTCAGTTCGCCTATCAAATAAATCGATCAACTTAGCGATTCCTTATCCAATAGCTAACGTCTTAGATTTTCTTAGAGGAAAATGCTTGAGATTCAAATCATAAATGTTTGCGTAGTCTGTTAAACACCATATTAGTATGCAAATGGATATTCATAATTAAGTGCTCTCTTATTGGTATAGACAACCGCTTTAAAGCTAGTTAGGTAGCAATAGGATATCCTCATATTTATGGAGTCTTTGTGGATTATTCTTCTACTGAGTAGTTATGTTTATTGGTCACTTCGTCACTTGTTTTTCAATTGACATCAGGTATCTAATTTACATCAATTAATTTTGAAAGTGATTAGTTCGTTCCCAAAAAAAAATTTCATCAATCTTTAGGATAAATTGAAAAGTGCTCACAACAGGTGGTCAATCAACGCAGCGTTCTTAATTAGGCCAATCATCCATCAAAAAAAAAATCATCCATTAATTTGTTAAAATTGAAACTCGATCTTTAAATATTTAGAAAATTAAAAAAATATCCTACCACTATACAATTGCCCTCGGGGCGGTCACTTCATCACCTTCACATTAAAAATGTTTTCTTAGTAGCAATCTATTAAAAGGTGTATATGGAGAATCCCTTGAGCTTGTTGTTCAAGGGAAGGCTGGCCATGTGTGCCAGCTAAATAAATCTTTACTTAAAACAGTCTTCAAGAACTTGGTTTAGAAATTTTAATTAAACCCTTCTTCAATATGACATCATCAATGTTTTATCTTTTTTAATTAGGAAAGTGTATCCTATTGATGTGGATGATATTATCTTTATAGGTGATGACTCCATCAATTGCATAGTTAAAGGCTTCTTTCATCAACACTTTCAAACTAAAGGCAAATGAACTCAAGTATTTTCTTAGCATATAACTGACTTACTTATGAGAAACTATTTATATCTCTCAAGACAAGTATGCATTAGATATGTTCAAGGAGGCTATTATCATGATATAGAAAAGGAGGAGCCTCTAACCAACCGAGGAAAGTATCTATTGGAAAAAGTTGAACTATTTCATGGTCACTAAATCTTGTATCTAATTCATAGTAGTGTGATTAGTTAGTTTCTACAGAAGTCATCTTATGATCATTCACTTGTAGCCATAAGAATCCTACAATATATCAAAAATACTTCTAGGAAAGGTATTATGTTTTATGATTGAGGCCACCTTTAGATTATATAAAATTGATTCAGACCAGGGCATGCTCTTCCACTGACAATCTACATCAATTTATTGCAGACTCTTGGGAGATAATTTTATTTCCTAAAAAAAAGAATAAAGCAATGATGGTTTCCCAAATAATGAGTGTTCAATTCTCATATAGTACAAATAAATATCTACAATGCTCGAATTAGTCATGATGTTGGGTCACTCCCCATGGGCCATCTATACTTCCCAAATTTACCCGATGATAGATGAAAAAAAATCTATGGGGCCGGACCAAGCCAACCACCTCCAGGTGAATGAAAAATAAAAATATCTGGATACCTGGGCTTATATTACGTCAATGACATGTGAGCTCATTTGAGTTAAGTATTTGATGATTGAACTAGGATAAACTCATGTAGAGCCTGTTCTAGCCAAATACGTGGATGGTCAAGCCACCGGTCAACGAAAAGACTGACGTGTGCGACCTCCGGTGATTGTCGGTGAGGAGGAGGGGAAGAACCTGAGATGCACTCCAAAAGAGGATAGAATGATGTAGGGGATGGATCCTGGCAGGTCACTGCGCTAAAGTTAGGATTTTCTTGAGATGTTATACTGAAAGAAGAAGATGAAAAAGAAGGGTAAAATCTGGTGGAGCTGAAGAATCGAGAAGAAGTCCTTTGTACTTACCCTCTCTATGATTTATATAACGGTAAGAAAAGCATCTCCACGTCAACAATGCATCATTCTCGTATGAGCCAATGAAGAGGCCAAATTCGATAGTCGTTAGTTGCCTACCTGTTCACTAAGCGCCACATGTTTGAGGGAGGGCATCTAGGAGACTAAATCTAATAACCACTTCTCCATTCATTCGGTGACACGTGTTTTGGAATATTCGCGGAGAAATGGTCTCATTGATAAGAAGGTCAAATGCCCCTCACGCGCTTTCAGCAAGACACATAGGGTGTGGACTTGCTCCACGAATGAGGAGATAAAGAAACGACTTTGATGTGGAGTGACCTTGAGGGTAGACGAAGTTGGGATCTGATTCTGAGGCATGAAGGATGTCGGGCTCTAAGATCGAGATGGGCAACTGAGGCCAAGACTGAGAGATTGTACCGGGATCTAGGACAGAACCAGAGTGGATGTCGGTGACTAAGACCGAGACTGAGAGATGGTATCGAGATCTGGGACTGAGCCAGAGTGGATGTCGGTGACTGAGATCGAGATTGAGAGATGATGCTGGGATCTGGGATTGAACTAGAGTGGATGTCTGTGAATGAGACTGAGACTGAGATATGGTGTCGGGATCTAGGACTAAGCCAGAGTGGATGTCGGTGACTGAGACCGAGACTGAGAGATGGTGTTGAGGTCTAGGACTGAGCCAGAGTTGATGTCGGTGAATAAAATCGAGACTGAGAGGTGGTGTCGAAATCTAAGACTAGGCCAGAGTGGGTGTTGATGACTAAAATCGAGATTGAAAAATGGTGTCGGGATCTGGAACTGAGTAAGAGTGGATGTCGATGACTACGATCGAGACTGAGATATGGTGTCGAGATCTGGGACTGAGCCAGAATGGATGTCGATGACTGAGACCGAGATTGAAAGATAGTGTCAGGATTTGAGACTGGCCCACAATGGATGTCGATGACTGAGATCGAAACTGAGAGATAGTGTAAAGATATGAGAATGAGCTAGAGTGGATATCGGTGATTGAGACCGAGAGATGATGCCGGAGTCTGAGATTGAGCTAGAGTGGAAGTCGATGATTGAGTTGGTTTAATCAGACTTGAGTCCCATTTGGGTCATATTCGGTTCTCTTTATGTTCTGTCTGATTCATTTTGATTTTGATTGACAGTTCAGTATGATTTTTAATTTCATGAGACACATGGAGGCAACAGGAAACCGCCCCATCAAAGCCTATGAAACTTTACTATGGCAATCAGGTGCCAATACATATAGCCTTAAATTTATTATTTCCGAAAAGGATAATGCATATAGCGATTGAAATAGATTTCCATTTCATAATGGAGAAGATACAGACTAATGGCATTGTCACTTCCTTTGTCAATTCTAATGATTAGTTGCTTTGAGTTACGAACAAAAATTGTTAAAAGAGTTTAGAGCTGAATATATCTATAACTTGGATTTCTATGATTTTTTTGAATTAGTTTGAGGGGAGAGTTGGGATTTGATACCTCGTAATATTGACCTTTCTCTAGGTCAGCAGCAGGCCACACCTACGAGAGTCGCCTCCAATCTTACTTGGTTATCCAATTTGGTTGCGTTCGTCAGTCTGAATGAGTTCTCTAATTTGGTCAAATGCTCCAATCTGGTCGAGTTTTTCAGTCTAGTTCAATTCTCCAATCTGCCTGAATTCTCCAATCTAGTTGGATTCTCCAATTTGCTAAGTTCTCCAATCTGACTGAGTTTTCCAATCTGGTTGTGCTCTCTAACCTGTCTAAGTTCTCCAATCTGGCTGTAAGGTATTTTGCAAATCAGTTTGCACTCTTATTTCAGCATACCAACAATACCTATTTAGATTTCTCATGTTCATAGATGGCCCTCTCGTTGTCTCATCCACACCAATCTATTTTCCTCACTTTGGTGTCTGAGAGCAGCCGCAACCACTGGATCACATTCTGCATGTTCCTTCCATCCTTATTCCTCCTACAAACTTAGATTTCAAGCTGAAGAGTTAGGGTTTTGTTTCTCAACCGAGTTATATCCCTGCATCAAAATAGATAAGCAGCTGAAATACAACATAAATAGTCACTGTCTAGATGAGAGAAATTATAGTATATCTATTTTATAACGTTCTAATACATTTCTTTCTCTATATGTTTGTCACAACTAAAGATGACAGAAAACTACCAAAAGAAAGCGTCGGAATTGATCACTCATTTGACTCCTCCAGTGCATTTTTCTTGCTCGGCTCTCCAGAAATCACTTTGATGTCTGTACTGTTTATCTTCTGTTTGTTTGTTTGTTTTTCTATTCCTGAGGTTTTGATAAGCAACTATAGCTAGTAGTTTTAGTAACACTATTAGAGTTTAGTAGAATGGCTGGTTGCTTGCTTGATACTAATGGCAAAACCTGCTCCTTTGCAGAAGAGCAATTGCAGAAGCTTGCACTTGCCAATGGCGACCTGTATCCTGTCAGTAATAGAAGAGAGCTGTTCTTGCCTTGATCTGAGGAAAGCTAAGCTCAACTCTACATTCCAATGGCTCCAGAACTGGAAGACAGAGAAAAGAATCGTGCTTCAACTAGTAGTATTGCTTGATGCAACCGATAATTAAGGTTGTTAAACTTGTTGTGTTACCTTGTCGTCCGCAAGAAACATGATTTGTAGGAGGCCATGTCTGCTTCGACTGCGAATGGATCCGCGGCATTGATGATTGATAACTTGGTCGGCGAAGCAAAAGGGCTATCAGGCAAGTTATGCTCGATGCTGCAGGCATGTTTTACAGACAAAGAAATC
Organism: Hedychium gardnerianum; assembly: GCA_038050645.1. Lineage (NCBI taxonomy): Eukaryota > Viridiplantae > Streptophyta > Magnoliopsida > Zingiberales > Zingiberaceae > Hedychium > Hedychium gardnerianum. Next base: position 7,308 of record JBBUKS010052700.1, read on the forward strand.
AAAACAAATACTGCATCCTGGTGACATTGTTGAACAAATGACTTGGTAGCTTTTTGACCTTTCGTCGAAACTGATATCTTCGTTTCGAACACTGGCAGCGTTGACTGCCTTCGAGGAGAAATAATTAGAGGTGTTCGACTTCAGGTCTGCACCTACAATGCAAACAAGAACATCTCGATTCTGCATAAGAAACAAGAATCTATAGTAGTTTGTAAGATATAGCTCACCTCCAATTGGAGAGTGTTCTTGGCTACTGCTGCTGCAGGTGCCATTTCCACTTGAGTCAGCTGTAGGTATACTGATACATGCCGGAGCTGCGCTAGTAGGAAAGTTAATGGAGGCTGGAGAAGAGCAAAGGCTACGGTTCTTGAGATCATGGAGCTGAAGACTCATTAACCTTCTTGCTTGCAGCTTGATTTCCCGCTGCAATTCGAAAGCTTGCTGCTCCTCCTCCAGCTTCCTTCGCAGCAGCTCCTGGCTGCCGCTATTGTACAAAACCCTACTAGCTCCTGCCACTTCATCGAGATCAAGCTTTCAGCCAAATGTGGCTGGAAAACAAAGAAGAACCAGAAACTAACCGAGCAGTTGAAGATCGTAAGGATTTCCTCTAGATTCAATGCCAGTGGGAGTTGCGCAGCCGTAAAAGTCGCCCCTTTCACCTTCCTGCTGTTTCCTGAATGAATTACGACGAGACCATGAAACTACGGCATTTGAACAAAATTCCAAATTTATGAACAAAGGAGATGAGGGAGGAAGAAATAAGAATGCCTGCACTTGTCGAGGAATTTGCCCTTCTCCTTATAAGGCTTGACAAGAACCCGAGCGTCGCAGACGAAATGTGGATTCCCTTTGGCTAAGATCAGCTTCACTGTCTCCGGATAGCTGAAGCTGACAAAGCCAAACATTCTCTTCTGTTGATACGGGATCCTCACATCCTGAACGGGTCCATAGATGCTATGGATTCCGACAAAAAAGATTGAAACAGAGATTGGATATGCAAAGCTAATTGCTATGGAAGATCTAGTAATTAAAGAACAAACCTGAAGTAGTTAGAGACGTCTTCTTCAGTGAAAGTGCTATCTGAGGGAAAAGTTAGATAGATCTGCCTCGAGCCTGGATTTACCATTGCTGCTAAGTCGCTTCGTTCGATCGGTATTCGCAACAGAGCTGCCGCCGCTGCGGCCCTGTTGACGGACAAAATGTGCATTAGTTCATGGTCGAATTCCACAAAGCGAAGAGAAAAAAGATGATGCAACCTTTGGCATTCATTTTGCTGCTGTTGGAGCAAGAAGTCGAGTGATTTGGGCGTCGTTGATGGAGACGACGGAAGCGAACCTATAGGAGAGTATGGGAAGGCTGATGCCGTCAGCTGCGACGCGCCACTGATCCTCTGGCTTTGGGCGGCCGCCGTTATGGTATCCTCCGGAAGGTCGTGAAGGAAGCGGCACGCGGTGCCTTCTTTGCAGTAACCTCTGGAGTAATATGGGCACGGCTTACAGCCGATTCCCCCGGCAGCGGAGTAAGAACGGAGCGGGAGGTCGGCAGCAGACCAGCTCCGGCGATGGTGATTTACGTTGACCCCCCATCCTACCCTGTAAGGAAACGGTACCCCGTCTATGCCGCCGCTGGAGCTACGGCACAGCACATCAGGGTAGGAGAGATTACCGGAGGCGGTAGATTTATGGTCAATAGGGTGGGAGTGGTCGCTGGTGGCAGGATCGCTCAGGAAGGAGAGATGGTCTTGAAGTTGGAAGGGGTCACCGGCAGCTAAACCGCCGTTGGGGCTGAGTAGCTCGTCGAAGCCTTGGAGTTCGTCGGAGCCTCTACCGGAGCGGGAGAAAGCCGGCGGAAGAGCGAACGAGGTGGGGGAGGAGACTCCGGCGAAGGAGGAAAAGCGGGAGGAGTTCTGGCGGCCGCTGGGGCTGAAGAAGAAAGGCGAAGCGGAACAAAGCGGCGGTCCGGTGAGGCCGAGGTCCTCGCGAGCCTTGAGGACGACGGAGTGGAGCAGGGCGTCGGAGGCGAAGGCGAGACGGATCATCTCCTTGTCGCCCTGCTCCTGAATCAAAACATAGCCCATGATCTTGGCCGCGTTCTCCACGTCCAAGCTCTGTATCCTCGCCAACACCACCCGCGTCGCCTCGTACACGTCCATGTTAGAACCCCCTCTCTCCTTAGCTGCCATTACAAGTTTACAACCTCGCCTTTCTCAGAAAAAACAAACAACGCAGTACAGGAGAAACAAGTATTTAGGAGAAGAAACTACAAGAAAAGTATAAGGATTGGGAGCTCAGTTGACCATTAATGGAGCAAACTCCTTTCGGCCTCTGGCTGCAACGCCACCGTTCCCTTCTCCGATCGCAGCCTACGTACTATTAGCGTTAATTCCCCTACAAAATAGTCCACTCCAGCTCGTCTCTGCTTTTACCTTTAAAAAAAAACCTTTTTTTTTCCTTCTGGGTACGGTAGCAGCGCGGAGCAGGCTCAACAGAGACGGAGAGAGGGGGCAGAGTGGAGCAGAGCCAGAGCCAGAGCGAGCAGAGAGAGAAAGAGAAGGGATGATGCTCGTTGTGGATGGGCAAATTGATAAGAGAGAGACAGAAAGTGAGAGAGAGAGACGGAGACAGAGTGGCTGATGGATGAGTAGATGTATTGAGACCTGCGGTAGGCATGGTAAGCCTGTAGCTACAACCTGAAATCTCTGTCAATCTCATCGTTTATTAGTTGGTCCTAAATTCACGGCTGCA
>JBBUKS010052711.1:0-10051 GCA_038050645.1 Hedychium gardnerianum
CATAGCAGGCACGGGAGTTAAAATCAATTTTGAGCATATTGACGGGAAATTAAATGTATTTGCTGATACATTATCCCGACTGGTACAAGCACCTGAAGTAATGGCGGTAATCACAGAGAAGGACGAGCCTGAGGGTTCTAATCATTACCCCATACTACGCAGGTATGAGCATTTAATTAACGAATCTCCCAATAGAATTTTGTTACAGGAGGACCATGAAAGATGACAAGAAATGACCTTCCTGGAAGATGAAGCAATGGAAGTTGTTGATCACAGCATCCATGAGCTGACACTCATCCTACAAGCAAAGGAGTGTGACTTCACTTATCGACGACACGAAGAAGGTGGCCAGCACAATTACTGCCGAAAGTAGGTCCCTGCAGTAAAGGAATCACTGGTCGACGTCATAATCATGGAACAAAAGTTGCACTGCATCTTTTCAAAAATTAAAGCAGTGCGCCCGTGAAGCAAATGGTGGGTCAAAGAAATACCACTTGTACAAAGTAGATTCTCAAGGACAATAATTCAAAAGGATTGAGCCCTAGGGAGCCGTCCTTTTGCATAGCCTTAGCTGTAAAGATAATAGGCTAAGTTGTAAAGAGGGTTTGTGGCAGACAAGGAATATGGAATCAAAGGATGATGGGGCCCCATGAGCACCCGCTTCGTTCTTATCCTTAGTCGTCTTACCTCGCCTTACTCGCCTATAAAAGGCCAAGTCCCTTAGAGGTTTAGTTAGACTTGAGCAACACCAAGTTGTCTATTCTTCTTTCAAGCTTTGTGTTTGAGCTTTGTAGTTTCTCTCTATCAAGGGAAATAAAATTCCGGATTCATCTCGGGTTTTTATTTCAAATTCTGAGGAGAGCGATCCTCTTTTATGAGGGACGATTAAGACCATTTAAGTTCAATTGATTGGGCTAATTAGCGCAGCCCAAATACCAATCGGAATGCAGCCCAGCAAAGTACTACTTTCAGTGGAGCCTGTAGCTGAGCCGAAGCCCAGTCAACTCACTAAGCTGAGGACACATAAAATACATTATTTATAGAGAAAATGAGGGATTTACCTTAATTTTATTTTTATTAGATATTGAAGGTATAAATCAAGCCTACACGTTAACAATTCAGTCCAACTTAAAGAATAGATTATATGATAAAACCTCGACCTAGCTCAACTCATACTAAAGATTAGGTTTAGTATAATGATGAGGTTAATTTAAAAAATTAAAAAATAAAAAATAAAATAAAAAATAAATTAGACATTATTTAAAAATATTTTTTTCATATTTATTTGCTTTAATTTTTTTCTATGTTTATATATTTATATATTTTTATTTTGAAAAAATATATTCAACAAAGTCCGTCTCAAATAAAAAATATGTGGTTAAGTCATGATTTTCGGATCATTTTGAGAAATTATTTTATGATGTGGGGTTAAGATTCCAAAGGCTAGATGCAAATATTATTCTAGAGTTATTATGGTTGATCCAAAAATACATGGAATTAAGAGATTAAGAATCATTTTGAGTCTTGCAAAAAGAAACCCGTTGAAATTATAACCGGTCAAATTAGAATTTCACTTCAACAAACAAGAATAATTAAGGGATAAAGAGGCTCATATGATGCCTTGGAAATTTAGCGAAAGCAAAATTAGGGAAGCAGTCATTGGTTAATTGTTGATGAGCTAGTATTAAAAATTATAGATAATGCTGAATTTAGATATTTAATGTCTATTGCATGCTCGATGTTTTCAATTCCTTTACGAAAGACAATAGCAGAAGATATCTATAACATCTACTCGACTGAGAAGACGAGGCTCAAGTCTTTTATGAAAAAACACTCTCAAAAGAATTGTAGGTTGATGTTTACATGCTCGACTATATCTATAACATCTACTTGACTGAGAAGACGAGGCTCAAGTCTTTTATGAAAAATCACTCTCAAAATAATTGTAGGTTGATGTTTACATGCTCGACTATCAGATACGAAGTTTTACTCGGCTATATGTAGCACGTAGCATTAGCTAGCTAAAGGGCATGTGTACAGCAGAGCTTGCCTAGCTAGTGACCGATGTAGCTTTATGTCAATGAGTGTGCAGTGGAGGCCGGGGAGATTGCTTTTTTCCATACCCCATGTTTGAATATATCTCAGTCTTTCTTTGAAGGTGGATCTTCCGAGAAAAGAGAGTGGAGCCTTTCCTTGAATTAGCCCGTGAGTGAGCCTGCTCCGCACTTCCATTAAGCAGTACTCTACCTTCAATGCAGACCAAGCCTCCGTTTCGCCTTTTGCCACAATTAAGTCGGGTGTGCGATGGAAAGAGCAAATGGAATAGAGGAATGAGTTCATGGCCGATTCCTGGAATAGGAGGGAAGGAAGTCGTCATTCATGTCATGCGTTGTAGTTTTGAATAGTCATTTACGAGTTGATGGGATCGACCGTTAATATTAGGGAGATAGTATCTAATAATAGCTCGAGCGTTATGGTTTGCTAGAGTGCCGACTACAAGGGCTTCTTTAGATGGATCGACCGAAAAGTTAGGGGATTTGCAATGATGGCTCGTTTTAAAGTAAGGATATCCATAAGAATATGCCGATTGCTAAGGAGGGCTCCGATAGGAAGAGAATATCCCCCGATTGTAGATAGACTCGAGCACATGCGAGAGTGCCGACTACAAAGGCGCATAACTATAGATACATGGACATCAATTCGAAGAGTGAATTATACGTGTCTAACTGCACATTTCATCGATGATAATTGAATTTTACAAAAAAAAAATAATTAAAATTTTGTCCAATTTTTGGGCATAAGAGTGATGAAGTGGCAAAAGGAGTAGAAAAATGCTTGCTTGATTGGAGGAATTAACCAGATTTTTACTGTCATTGTAGATAATGTTTCATCAAATGATGGTATCATAGTGTATTTACAAAAAAGTTTGATAGATGGAAAGCAAATATTTTGGGAGGGAAATATGTGCACATGAGGTGCATTACCCACATTGTTAATCTTATTGTACAGGGTGGTTTAAAGGATAAGGATGAACGATCTGCTATCTCTCGAATTAGAGGAGCTATAAGGTATATAAGAAGCTCTTCGACCAGGTACAAAAAGTTTATAGAATGTGTTGGTGTTGAGATTGAAAAATTAGAAACAATAAATTATTGACACTTGATGTACTTACTCAATGGAATTCTACCTATTTGATGTTAGAATCTACTACATGTCTTATGAGAGATTTTGATGCGTACGAGGATGCAAATCTTGGATATGTAATTGATCTTTTGGAACCACCACATGATGGTACTCCGATAGAAAGTGATTGGGTGAGGCTTGGTATGTTATTGAATCATTTGAATTATTTTTATAAGCTTACATTGCCAGTTTCTGACTCTTCATATGTCACTTCTAACACAATATTCCATGGAATAAGTGTTGTAGATATGTTTCTTAGACAATGGTTGAATGGTGACGATAACGAGTTGAGTGAGATGTCCAGAAAAATGAAAGAGAAGTTTGATAAATATTGGCGATCGATTGATAAAATGAAAATGATTTTATACTACGTAGTTATCCTTGATTCCCGACATAAATTGGAATTTATTGATTTTTTCCCCTTCAATACAATTTATGAATATGCTGCAAAAAATGCATTGATGAAAGAAAAAGGTGAAGAATGACTTGTTAGAATTGTTTTTGGACTATAAATTTAGGTATGAGAGTCCTCAAAGCCCAACACATTCATTTAGTCAACCATCATTTTCACTTGATGTTCAAAATTCTCAGTCAAACACTAACTTGGCATCGAGAATGAAAGATCAATTTAAAAAGTACAAATTGGGGGGAAAAACTGAGCCTGTAAAATCTAAGTTGGAGAAATATTTGGGTGAGGATATTGAGGATGATAATAAGAAGTTTGATATATTATTATGGTGGAAAGTAAATTCTCAAAAGTTTCAAATTCTTTTCAAAGTGACTCGAGATGTATTGATCGTCTTGGTATCCACAGTTACTTCTAAATCAACATTTAACATTGGTGGACGTGTTTTAGATGGATTCAAAACCAATAGAAGAAGATCTACGTGCTTGATAATGGTATTGAAATTTCATCAGTTTTTTTTTTATTTTGCTTTTTTCTTAAATTTTTAATTTTTATTAGAATTAACTTATACCTAATTATTGTTTTTTATATTTTTGCAGAGTTAGCAAAGTCTTGAATTGATTAGACAATCATTGACATTTAATGTTGCTAAAAGCCAACCAAGCTATTCAAGACTATGATTTTGGTTGTTAGAAAAAATTTCATTCTTAGAGTTGAATCATTTTGGTATATCTAAGATTTGATATTGGAATTTATTTATGATTTTGGTTATGTTTAGGACTTGAATCATTATGTATCTATTTATTTATCTATGCTCATTGTGTTGGTGCTAGGAGTACTACATCAAACCTAAATTTTGATGTATGATTAAGTTCAAAATTAGTCTTGTGTTGATCTGATGGATTTGTGTCTAATTTATAAGTGCAAGTTACTTGACAAGAGATGAAGTCCTGGTTAAGGAACTAGGTAATGGCTAAGTTTTAGTGGGATTAAATAACTAAAGTTAAGTAAAATAAAGTCCTAGTGAGACTACTTTAAAAAAATAATTGAAAATTCTAACGGACTAGGCGGTAGAGGTCCCCATGGATTCATATGTTCAAACCAGTGGACATATGTGAAATCACTTAACAAAATCTTTAAATGTTCTAGATATAATTCACCTGCAATGCTCACTACTATTTATTCATTGTCAATGACTTGTTTTTATTAGGGTTGTAAGGTTGTAAATAAAATTTTATATTGAAAATATATGAAAAAGATCATGAGTTTATAAGGAAAAGATCTCTCCATTGGTATGGAGCCTTTTGGGTAGAGCTCAAGAACAAAATCATGAGGACATAGACTCAAAGTGGACAATATCATACAATTGTGAAGATATCTAAATTCCTTCGATCCTAACAATTGGTATTAGAGCCCGGATTGTCTGAAGGTCTAACCGTTGACTGTGCACAAGTGCTATGGTCTAATCGAGCCATGTGAGCAAAATATTAACTTCAAACAAAGAAAGTAGAGGCTCCCGTGTCCGGATCAAGAGGACCAGACACCAGACACCACTGTTGAAATCTGGTTGTCCTCAGTTTTTGGTAGTGTTGCATTGTCAACTTTGCTTCTAATATGCATAGCACACTCATCTTTTGTCTCAAGAGGAGGTCCGTGACTTCCTTCTGCTTGAGGCCTTTATTTAGGACCTTAATGTTCCATGCTCCTATCTCCATGATGGTTTAGGCAGCATATACCTCCTAACATTGGTTTTCCTCTTCCTTTCCTATTGCATTTTGTCTTCCAATACCTAGTCATCCTCTCCTACTTGAATACCCTAGTCCCTTTGCTGATCTGAGTCCTGATTTCTTGACTCCATTTCCAGCCCAATGTAATTCTGTTCATGAAACCAATTTGCAGCTGCAAGGCCCACAATAATAGGTTTGCATGTGTCTTCTTGATGTGGATCTTGATCTTCAACTATTGTCTTCCCTTTTGCTGATTTGGATCTTGTTTGAACTTCCCTAATACCTCCCTCTCCCTCCTTTATATCTAGGATTCCTTTGGTGTTTAGGGAAACTTCTTCTTTTCCTTTTGTAAGATCTGGTGGAGCCAGTTCTTCATTTGCAGGGGTTCCCAGAGTTGCTTCTGCTTGATTAACCTAACACCTGGACATTAATCTGAGCTCTCTATCCATCCCAAAAATTCCTTTATCAGTGATGGTGAGATCAAGAGTTGCAACAACTTCTTTATTGCTCCTAGAAAATATGCTTTTCCTGATGTTGGGCAACTTGTAAGTTCTTGATCTAGTATGAATTCCTTCCCCAGGCCCAGCTGTCCTATTATTCTAGGATTGATTAGTGTCAGCAATAATCTCACCCTCCTCAATTTCTACAATTGCCGCAAAGGAGTTATGTAGTTTAGGGCCTTGCTCTTGCTGATTTCCCTCCTTATGAGTGGTATGAGCTTGTGCTACCATTGCCAGCTTCTTCCTTCGCACTCTACCCCTAGTTTGGATGTATGGACTAACCTCTTCAGGAAAATATCCTTCATTAGTTTGATTCTCAGTCACCAGTTTCATTTGTTGTTCAATTTGGTGGTCAGCCTGTGTGTTCTTGACAGTGTTATGGTTTGCTCTCCCTGATATACCTGGGTCCTTCTGGTCTTGATCCTCTATGTTTGAGTTTGGATCTGAATCTGAGTCCAGGTTTGAGTATGGCTTTATCCCTAAAGAAAAATGATTAACCAAGTTGGGTAACGTCGGACCTAGGGTGACCGGCTCGGCCCCACGAAAGTTTCCCACCTGCCACCAGGGTAAATCGGGAAGCGCTAATGAAGGCCCATCCAAATGGCCAGCATTCTTAGGCTCGCTTCTCATTGGAGGAAAAATTCCTTGCAATGCGCCGCAGCTGAGATTCGAACCGTAGATCCCTTGGTTATCCATTGGAGGGCCTAACCATGACACCATTACCCCGGGGGCGAGTCTGGCTTTATCACTGAATGTTGAGTTGGTGTACACTGCTCATAATTAGAATATGAATCTAGTCCATCAACTTTTGGATCTGAGTTTGTGCTATTTGCCATTTCTTCAATTGCACCTAATCCAGGGCTGAAAGGGGGGGTGATTCCTGTGTGAAAACCTGATGTGGTCAGATCTTAACTGCTGAGGAGGATCCATATCAGTTGACTGCTGGAGGTTGTTGAAATTTGGTCCATTTTGTATTTCCCTATGTGTGCTTGAGACAGTATCAGTTGTGTCAACTATGTGCATATGAGATTGTTGTTGCTTTTGGATTGTTGCTTGCATATCATGTCCACCTAGCAAATTTGAGACCAATGAAGAATTACTCATTTCTGAAACTTTGCCCAAAGCAGCAGTAGCCAATGGAGCCGTATTCAATTTTGTCCAGTCTATGCAAGAATGAATTTGAGTGTAGATCCAGGGGTTTGATGCCTTCAGTATGGCCCGGTTTTGTGCTTGTGTAGGTGACTGAATGATAAGTATTGCCTGCCTATCCATTGTATTGCTTTCCATTGCCCTTGGATCTAACACATCCCCAGGAGTTTTTGAAAACTACAAGTTTGACACTGGTTTGCATTTCAGTGGACCAGTGTCCAGGAAGCTGACTGAGCCCATGGTTAGCTGCTGATGAATATGGTCAATGGAAGCCCTTCCCCCAGTTGGTATTCCAGAATCCATACTAGTTTCTGGGACTGGCTCCAAAACAGCCCCTAGCGTAGCAGCATCTCCTGCTACTGAAACTGTTGGGATATCTAGAGCTGTACATGATGAGGAAACTGTCTCTTCAGTGGTATTGCCTTTCCTTTTCTTGCAAGTAGGGATCTGATGAGAAGCTATTGAAAGGTCCTTAGTGTTGGCATTGTTGTTCCCTCCTGATGCTGAGTTTAAAACCCCAAAATTGAAACTGAGGAGGTTTATGCAATTACACTTGATACACTGCCTGAAGTTACATTTTGGCCTGATACCCGCTCCTGCCACCTTCCCTTAGTTATATTTCAACTTGTGTGTTGTTTTCCATTAGATGTTGTTGCTATCTGTGCCCCTAGATCTTGAATTGGGTCTGGAATTACACTTGGAGCCAATGGAACAGTAGAAAAATCAGAAACAGGTTCTGTAACTCCTATGAGGGCCTGAGTTGAGTCCCGATTTAGTTCCTAGTTGTCTCTCTTATTCCATTTAGTTGGTGTAGACATTTGCCTATCCTTATTAAGTGCTTGGCCTTCCTTTAATCCCATTCCTAGGGCAGAAACTGAGGTGGTAGGTACTGTCCCTGATAATGAAGATGAGTGTGTTTGTAATTGTGATTGGGTTATTGCAGCAGTGAGTTTGGTGTTCCATGCCAACTTGATTGTCTTACGATAGGGTTTAACTCATGGGGATTTGAAAATCCTTTGTTTCAGCTTAGCTACATGCATTCCTACTTCTATTGGATGACTCGGAATGCTGCTACTGCTTGTTGCCCTAAGTTTTGGCAATGTTGTATCAGTCCTTTCTACTGCAGCTGCTGCAACCTTCAATTTTGTGTACTGCTGTTGTATGTGTGTGTGCTCATCTGATTGCTCAGGTTCTCGTTGATGTCTGTTAGATTCAAGTGGTCCTATTTCCTTTAACCTAGATGTTGGAGAGGTAGACTGAGCTCCTAGAATAGTGCCATTTCCTAGAACTGCAAGTGTGTGTGCTAACTTGGCTGACCTTATCTGCCTATGTTGATTGGGAGGTTCCTGGTGATTTGCAGAAGTATGAACTTGCCTGGTTGAGTGTCCATTGGACTGCCCTTGCATCATGTGTGTCTTCCCCGACGGAATGACAGATGTGCCATTAAACCCTAAACCCTTATCAGCAATCAGACTTGCATGGTCCCTTTGGTGGTGTACTGTCAGTTCCGAGGGTGGGGATACTCCAGAGGTCACTAGCTGCTGCTTTTCTTGAAAGCCAGATAACAGTGGCTCCTATTTGTTGTTGAAGGAAATGGAATAGTACCTCTGCTTGTGCCAGTTTTGCCCCTAGACATGCTAAGAATGCTCGAAGAGGGGTGTCCTGTGATGAGCCTTTGGGATGTTGAGAGTGCTTGCCTCCTTAGCTGAATGCCAATAGTTGTAGGCCCTTCTGTGGATCCTGTAGCTCCCCTTGTAGGGCAATGTGACTGATAATGTCCAAGTTGCCGGCATGTGGAGCACAATTTCAGGACTGCTTTAAACTTTAGATCCAATTTCACCTCTCGGTTGTCTAATAAGGTGATTACAATGTTTGCAGGGGGTTGGCTTGTGATGTCAATTTCGACCAGGACCCTTGCGAAGTTGACACACTCTCGCTTCTTGGTGAATATGTTGGTGAACAATGGCGTGCCGACAAGAGAGGTCACCTTGCTCAACCTAGAGTTGGACCAACAGTCAATGGGCAGTCCATGAATTTGCATCCAAATTGGGATTCAGTTCTGGATCTGTGATTCGAAGGTGAAGCACGGGGGCATAGCTTTGATGTAGAGAGGGCATCCATATGATATATAAGGGCCACCCATCGAGACGACGTCATAGTTTTCCTTCTCGGTGAACTTAAAAACCAGCCACAAGGTGTCATTCGTGAGCATTTGATATGGTACCTTCCATCTCGAGGTGAGCTCTTGTACCACTTTCTAGCCTGGGAAGCGACTTAAGAATCTCCCGACTAAACAGTAGCCAACTGTGTCTTCTAAGGACTCTCTGTCTTCAGTTGTGAGGGTTGTAGGATTATCCGCTTGTTGGATCAATTTCAACACAGTATCCTCTGAGCATGCTCTGTTCTTCATAAATAGGTCTGACCATCGACGTGACAACCATCCTTGGCTGTGATCATGGCCCCGGTGATGGAATTCCTGTTGGAAGGGAGGTCTGTTCATATCTCGTCCATGATCAGGGTAATTCAGATTAGCAGTTCCTTCCCTTTGACTTGGAAGTTGGCCACCAACATATGTCTCTCTCGGATGCATCGTTGATTTATGTGTTTGTTGAGGTGCTCGACCTCTTTTGTCTATTCAAGGTTCCTGACCAGAAGTTGAACCCGTATTCATTGGTTCTAATGTTGGCGGTTCCGGCGTAGTTGCTAGCTGTTGGCGACGCCGTTGCGCGGCGTGCTGTGCTGCTACTCCCGTATCAAATGGCAGCCCTGTACCATAAGGAAGCGGTCTCCACCGACGACATGGCGCCATTGGCACCCTCCTGCGTGTTATTTGAGCGAAGAAGACGATGAACAGTGCAGGGGTGCTAACCTTTCCTATCCGTTGGATCTGCAGTATGTGCCCGTGTTGATCCTGTTAGTAGAAGCCCTAGAGCCAATTATGTGATGATTGACTAAGGATTTTTTGTATCATATTCTATTTTTAATAAAGGCATGGGTTTTGGTTATTACACTTACTTTGTATTAGTGCCAAATAACTAAGTATAATAATGTCCTTGGGTAGCTAGTTCTAATCTATATCATATCGA
>JBBUKS010052743.1:0-10050 GCA_038050645.1 Hedychium gardnerianum
CTGAGCAGGGATCGAGCAAGAGCCGATGGATTCGTCGAGTTCAAGGCGTCGAAGCTGATGAGCTCGTCTGCGGTGAGATCGAGCTCGCGAGTCCTCCCGAGCTGCCCGAGAATCGGGTTCGGGTCCTTTGATGTTTCGGATTCGGATCGTTGGTTGGTTCAAATCCACCAAATTGACGCATGTCACTGGCTCGTTGGGAATAAAATATATAATTATCATTATTTAATCAATAATAACTACCCTAATAACAATAATAATAATATAATACAATTTTTTTTTTTATGAGCCGGGAAAGTTAGGGTTCGTTGACGAGAGAAGAGAGCCGGGAAGGGTGAGGAGGAGGCTCGATAGGAGGGGAGAGAGAGAGAGAGAGGAGAGGCGGAAGTAGACGGAGTTTAGGGTTCTTGTTGGCTTCCTCTTCTTCCGCGTCCGGATTGGACTCTAGGGTTTCTTCCTCGTCGGCGCCTTGGACGAGAGAAGAGAGCAGGGAAGGGAGAGGAGGAGGCTCGATAGGAGGAGAGAAAGAGAGAGAGGGGAGAGGCAGAAGGAGACGGAGTTTCTTGTTGTCTTCCTCTTCTTCCTTGGTGCTTTGGACGAGGTAATCCCCTGGACTCCCTCCCCCCTTTTCTCAATTTTTAATGTGATGTCCTCTAATTTCTGCCTTCGACCTCGTTTTGATCCCGTTTGCCTCTTTTCTGCTCCGATGATTTCATTTTAATCTGGTTTTGGCGGTTCTAGTTTTGCTTTGGCGATTACATGGGAAATGGTAAGAGGCGGGCTTATTTCACTGGTTACGTGTTTTTAGATCTCTTATTTCTGTTTTAAAATCGAATTGTCGGAATTTATTATCATCCTTTCGTTGCTTCCTAATCTGTGCGACGCCTTCCTTTTGTTTTTTTTTCTCATTGCAAGGTAAGTTGATGTTAATCTAGCGGTTAGATATATTTTTGGTTTTTAGTTACTTTTATTTAGAAAAATTGTCGTTTTTTAGTTGTTAAAATTGGACATTTGAACCGGTTTGAATTAGTTCTTATTGATGTTTGTGTGATTGCTAATGGTTGGATAATATGGTAAGATCATTATGTGTGTATACTAAGAAGTCTCGAATTGAAAAAAAAAAATTAATCAGATTGAGTAACGTCGGATTTGGGATAACCAATTCGGCCTCACGAAAGTTTTCTATCGGTTATTAGAGTAAATCGAAAAGTATTAAAGGGGTCTATTCAAATTGTCAGTATTCTTAAGTACGTCATAATTGATATTCGAATCTTAAATCTCTTAATTATCTATTGAAAAATCTAACTATTATATCATTACTCTGAGAATACAAAGTCTCGAATTGAAGCTAGCATTAGTACCTAATGGTACAGTAAGGATCACAGTGAAGAAACTAGTAGTAAGGAAGAAGACTGTAGGTGGAATTAATGAGGTGTAGCTGGAGATGTTGATCTAGAAGCCTAATCAGGATGCTAAAATGCAAAGAAATTGAATTGAAGCCATGGCAAGCTTCTAGGAGATATTTGCCGTAACTAAATTAGCAACGTAGTGGAAAAGATTGAGGGCAATAGAAGAGGCTTGTATTGACCAAGACATGGGCTACAAGTTCAGCTTTTTCAAAGATTTAATGAAAATATCAACTCTGATATCATATTGATTTGGGAAAATTATCAATGTTAATTGCCAAGATAGTCCCGTTTACCTATATATTTGTATAATTGCATAGCATAGTATAAGTCCCTAGTGATTTGTAAGTAGGTTTCCAACATATTAGGATGTTATACTTTTGATGTTTCTGAATGCTTTCCGATGGGTTTTCAAAATGGCTACCATTTGTTAATTAATTTGGTGTATTTGGTTTGAATTTTGTAATTCTATTCATATGGGTTAAATATAAGCTATTTAGTTTCTACTCTTTTTAGTATTCTATAAATAATGAAATCTTTTCTGGATTCTGCTACTGTGGTTTGGTTTTTTTACACTTCGATTATGCTGGTACAGGATGGTACAAACATTTTTTTTTTTTAATCTTGGAAGTCTTGAAGCTTATTTTTACCCTAAACTTACCCTAAATCCTCAACCCAATTGAGGTGCTTGGTGCAGAGTTGTTAATGATTTCATTTTTAGGGTATTGATAGAAAGGATGTCCGCATTATTTGTTACTTCAATATTCCAAAATCAATGGAATTGTTTTACCAGGAATCTGGAAGATCTGGTCATGATCACTTGCCTTCCAGGAGTATATTGTACTATGGACTGAATGATCACAAAAAGATGGTGATCATACTATACATACTATAGTTCACAAACATGTACTTTCCGCTTAACACTTAGGGTGTGTTTAATTTAAATTATCATATAAATTTTTGATTATATGATTATCAGATAATCACATAATTAAAATTATGGAAAATAAAATATAACCTAATATTATTTGATTCAACTCTAGGTAATACAATAAAAACTTATTTATTTGAAAGTTTTAATGTATAACCTAATTTTGTATTTACTGTATTACTCTTGGTTCAACACTCCTCTTAATTATTTCTCAAAATATTAATTTCAAACCTCTTAATTATTTTTCTGAATATTTTTATAATATTTTAATTAATTCTCATTTAGAGTATAGATCATTATTTTTATTATAATAATTTGTTGAGAATATTTTTGTCTCAAAGTGTAAATATCGAAGGATATTTTTAGTAAAAAAAAATTATTAACTCCCGAATCAACAAAAAACTCACTTTTCTAAAGTTTTTTGATTCTGGATTATATATCCCTTTTGCTGACATATCGGACATGAATTATTACTTGAAAATTATCGATTACCTAAATTAAATAAAAAATTTATTGATAATCTTAAATGAATAACTAAAATTATCAAGAATAATCCAACTAAACACATCCTAAATGTAATGACATTTTTTTCCCTTGATTCAATTACCAGTAAATCTGAAGCGCGTACACTCAAAAACGTACTCAATGGTCAAAAGGGGCTTTAATGGTGAGTGATCTATGTTTTACTCTCACCTAGAGTTAGCGACATGTATGCAAAGGCATTTGTGATGCTCACCTTTGTTTTGTTTTTTTTATAATACAAATATTCAACTCTTACACTAATTCTTAGTTTCAGTCTTACAAACAAATATATATATTTATCATCCAGATAAATTAAAAAATATAAATGAATCAGAATAAATAGCGATGCATGAATCTCTTATCATTACATCATGATCATGAAACATTTGTAATGTTAACATGATTCTCATAGGATAGATTGATGATTAATATATAAAATATTTAAAATACTATCAACGTTAAATTTGAAGATTAATCTAACTGCTGTGCAAGATAAATTTAGCTCGCACAGCTAGTCAATTTTTGAGATGGATCAATCTCCCATTCTCCGAAGCTTCTTGAGATTCTGAATTCCAATAGCAAACAAACGAGCCGCGCTGTATTTTTGTCTGAGCACATTTATATAGTACATGCTATTAATTAATGTTGTCATGATGGACAAGGACAAACCAATTTGCAATTTTGCATCAAGTGGAATATAAGGACTAGTACGATGTCAACTTGGCCTCTCATTTTCGTTTTCTTTTCGCTGGTCGAGCTGAACATTGCTGGTTGATATTCCCATAACAGATGGATATAAATCACACAAACACTGTATAAAAATTTGGTGTAAAATTATCTTGATGTTCAAGTTACTCATGATCATAACGACACGAGAACATAAACATTTTACGAAGATAAGAGGGTACTTAGCTGCAGGGGTTGCACGAAAGGTTGAGAAAATAATTTACCAGACCTCGCAACACTGGTAGCCCGCTCCCTCCACTATTTTCCACAAAGTGATGTTGTGAAAGGCCAATTGGCATAAAAGAAGGAACCAATAATGCTACAGTTGGTTCTCTAAAGGAGGACAGATGAAAACTGAGATTGCTCAATGCCCAATTGTATAATTGTTGAAGCCAGCTACAAGAGAAAATTGTCGATCATGTGGAATATAACATCTGAACCATCTGAATGTATCAAGTAGGTCTTCACCTGTAACAAATAGAGTAGTTTTTCATTTGTCAATTTTCAAAACTAAGTCGTCTGTTATTTGTGTTCATGTGAATTATGAAAACTCGGCTTACATTCAATAACAGAGAATATTTATAGGCGTTTATCTTCTTTATGTGTGAAATGAGTAAATCTTAATTCTAGATATGTTATAGCGACAATTGACAAGGCATTTGGTCACAAATGCCATCGCAATTTACTCATTGCAGTCGACTGGGCATATCATAAAGTGGCAAAAGAATACCTGTATGGTACTGTGAGCAAAAAACCTCTGTTTACTTCCACGGAAGCAAACATCTACTCTTTCCCAAGGAACTCTATTCAAACCATCAATCATTGCATCTGAAAATTTTTAAGTAATGCCAATAAATGAATATCAGAAACCTGAGGAGAGGGTACTTGGATGACAGAAAACAGCAACTAACAACGTTCATAATTTTGAAGCATGATTTTGTAAATGTACTACAAGGCCATCTCTGAGCAGAAAAAAAAATTGAGTACAGCATTATTCAGGAACGTTCGCATGACAACTTTAGCTCATAATACTTGTATGTTAAGAGATCTAGATCAAATGCAAACCCTGCTTTGTTTAATCAAACCAACTAATGTCCATGATTAACTCAGATATCATATCCTTCTACTATTCTGGCTACTTTCAGAGCAAATGATTGTTTTTAGTTGTATGTTTAATGTTACAAGATAGACAATTTCCATATTGACAGTGCATTAAGCTACACATGAGCATATTCAGTGGTATGTAGGAAGCCAATTCTTCCAACAAATCCATTCATCTAAAGATTGCAAAATTCTGATATACATTGGTGGAGTTCCTTCTTCAATCAAAGGGATGAAAAAATTTGGAGGCGATGTGGTTTCCATGCTTTAGAATTTTATGATTTTGTCGTATTGTTTTGATATTGTAGACCTGTGAATCATGATTATTTAATGGAATTTTAAAGTTTTTGCCACAGCATTGTTAGAAACTAGGACAAACTTTGTTCCATTATCTTTATGGTTGAAAAGACATTGTGTCACACTTTTCACATTGCTTGAACATTTTTTTTAATTGTCATATAAAGGATATGAAAGAAACTTATAATTAGGATAAGTCAGAATATGCATGCTATTTGGTGCAGATTTAACTTGAATGTTATCTTGCTGATGAGCTCTATATAAGATCATCTCTTAGCAATCCACGGGTAATTTAGACCACTTTTGATTACCTTAAGATAAGTTCTTTGGTCTCGTTAGTCTTATATTCAACTATAATTCGCTCAACTTCTCTACATTAGGTCAGTATCAACATTGATATTAATTGGATAAAAAATTAAATCCAATGAAATAAAAAACTAAGCAAAAAATACAAAATAAATGAAAAGTAATAATTAGTGATGAACCTTCCATATCGTTAATAGTCTTCAATTCTTTGGTGGTTTCCAGAAAATCCATCTTAGGGACATCAAAAGTTGTCGGTTTTCCGACATGAACAATGTGTGGATATTGGCTATTTTTCAAGAAATCTTGGCGCTTCAGCAAAGACACACAATTAGATCTGACCAAATCATATCAGCAATATAGATAATAATATATTGTTTACCTTAGGAAGCTCATGTTGACGCCGTATTGATGATGTCTTCCTTCCAACGATGACTAAAGTTGAGTTAAGCATTGCTCAAAGATACACATTAGAAAGTATGCGATAATGTCATAGATCAATCATGGTAGCAATTTAAATTAAACAAATTATGTTACTGGAAGGAAGAAGTGGATACAGTCAAAGCAAACATTTGAGTATGCAACGCGGCGCTTAAAAGATTGCAAAGCAGACCTGGATATTAATACAAAAAATTTAATTATTGGGATTTTAATTCTTAACAGGGAGGTGAGAGACTTAATGTAGGTTCTAGTTAAGCAAAGCTCACATGAATCGAAGATTTCCACAATCATTGACCATCTGAACCAGAAGAGGAAGTTTCCCATCATCTTGGTCTCTTAGAAATTGATGCTTTCCAGATCTTCCAAGAATCCAACAAGTTCTGTACACCAACTTTTCTAACTTATAGGAACCATGAAGGATTGGGATCTGAAAATTTCAAGCAATCATCACTTGGAAAAGTGCATCATCTAACCACAAATTACTCTCCCTATGATAAATAGGGAAACCTACCATTGGCCTTACAAGTTGTTCTGCAGTTCTCTATATTCAGCTGAGATTTCCTTTTTAAATATTGATCAATTATATCAAGTACTTTAGAAAAAGAAAGCAAAACAGAAGAATCGAACGGATAATTAGGTAGCTAATGAAGATTTTAATATGACATTAAACAAACAAGAAGAGATTGCTTATCTAGCCAGTCAATCAATTCAGATGTTTATAAAATTGGTACGTCAATATTATCTAGATATCTTACACAAAAAGAGACTGATTTGGTTTATACAAACAATCTCATGTTAGAACTTTAGTTTCATGCTTTATCTTTGAGGATTTTCAACGTTCTCAGGATTGTTTCATTCAAGTTTCAGCATAAACAAGTGTTTGAAATGTACCAAATCTTCTCAGTTGACCAGAAATAGATATCAATAAAATTAGTCAATCAACTCAAATCATTTGTGTGCTTTGCCCATATAAAGAAGTAAAAAGCTTGAGAGAATTGGAATTCAAAATAATTACTATCACAGGTTAGTTGAATTAATGGAAACAAAGTCACTCGAAAATATCTGGCAACCGTATGATACAACTTGGATGTTCAAAAGAAAATAAATTCTTACTTATTCAAACAACTCAGATAATCCACTTAACACCTGAACAAAAATTTTAGGTACCAAAGGAAATCACCTGTTTGTGAAATCTTAACCCAAGATGAGGAGTTGCCAAAGTGATAAAATTGATTGGCTCAAGTCCAGCAATCTTGCCTTCAATTTTTTCATCCACGGACTTCAGTACTGTGGGATGATATTCACATGCACCATGTTCTTCTGGACTAAATTTTGGTACTGCATTCTCATATAATATACCAATTGCATATCTTGCAACCAAACCCCCAAGTGAGTGCCCCACAAATGATATATTTTGAAGAAAAGGCTTGCTAGCAACTATTGACATAACCTGATATAAAAACTTGTTAGTTGTTGTAATAGAAACTTTATAGTAAAAAAACAACTAAATGACAGATAATCCTGCAAATTTTGAGATAAATCATCTTTTAGATAACTAGGTGATTGATATTTAGGCTCCCTTTTAGTAACTGAGCAGCATAGACTATCGGTGGTATCTATTACGCAAGGAAAAAGGGAGCGACAACCTCTTTTGCTAATCGTTCTCCCATTACATCAACTCCATGGAAAGTCAATGTGGAGTAGTTAGATTCACTGCCTGCAGAAGAGCAACATAATGATTGGATTAAATATAACAAAAAAAATGAGCCCTTGGATTATTTATAATGTATATCTCTATCAAGAGAAAGACACATCTTCTTGTGTAATTAAACTGTAATTAAACAATAGGCAATAATTTTGGCCAAATTAATGATCATTCATGATGGAAAAGGTTACCTACCTGGTCTCTAACTATCAAGAGTTATATGTTTTTAATCATCTCTTGCCCTGACTATTATAGCTGTTAGCCAGCTAAATAACTTGTTTGCAAAGGAATTATCTCTGTAACAGTAGCATTAATAAGAACCCAAGAAGTTCAAACAATATTTCTCAAAAAGATTGTTGATTCTCCCCCTCGTTTGATGAGCATTTCCAATTTCTTTCTTGCCCGATTTGGATAACTTTTTTCACAGATATATAACTAATTTTAAATTCTTGTTTTTGAGATGTCAAAAAGTTTACATAATCATCAATAATATACAGAGTTGAAGATTATAATATCTCCACGAAATCATGCATACCTACCCTCTCAAGCATACAATCCACGTTTACTACTATTTTATACACATCATCAAACAATATACACAATTCTGGAGGTTTTAAACACGTTCCATCTGTTCTTCAACGAAAAATTATATACTACTAAAGCAAATAATAAAAGATGGTGAACCCCAACGATATCGTTTGTATATTGAAATTACTGTATACCTGGATTACCAATAAAAAATTTGAAACTAGTGTTTGATCACCTAGTCTAAAAGACTTGCATTTATATGATAATTTGAAATTCAGCTCTTGCTATTCCAAATTTTGGACACGGAAGGAAAAGCTACTCACAGTGCACCATAATATTCTCCGGGTGTCTTTTCACGAACTGTTTAGCAGCATACTTCCAATCTGCAGCACTGCAAGGAAAAGACGCGTATGTCGGATGAAAGTGACACGCAAACTGCGTTTCGACATTCAATAAACGAAATATCAAGCAAGCCCATCGTTCTGAATACGGATGAAAGACTATAGTGTCCGCATGGATCACTGAAATCCGTCTTTCATCACACAGCGCGAACTGCAATTTTCTCCTCCCAAATTATTCACGATAACATCAGACAGGAACGCACGACAATTCATTGCATCAAGCCTCAACTCGATAAGCCCAAACGATAGCGTGAGGTGGCGTGCACTAAGACGCCCCTGTGAAAGCAGCGCCCACGACAACAAAATTAAAAGAGAAAAAGGCCTCGATCCAAAAAGCACCCAGAAGCAAATTCTAATCGAAGCAAAGAAACAAATTCGTTCGGCGAATGGGAAAACCAGGATAAGAAATGATGGCGATCGGCGTCTCCAGGAGAAACACACCTGCCGACGATGCCATTGACCATCACCACCAGATGTGTCGGGAGTGGACGATTTTCCTCTAACCCGCCATCCTGCACGGGAGGCGCGGCTGCTCGATCCCGGAACGATTTGAGGAAAGTAGGCCGACGGAGGTAGGACGAGTACCACCGCCGCAGCCTCTTTCCTCTCTGCTTTCCCCCATCTCCGCTCTCCGCATCCGATCCGCCTTGCGCCATCTTTGCCGATTTCTCCGCTCTCGCTCACGAACTGGATCAAATTCGCCGATATCCGGTGCCGAGGTCTTCGGAGATGTGATCTCGGTCTGCTTCGCTTTTATACCGCGGCCGGTGCCCCTGTCTTCAACTCTGATCCTGTTGCCTGTTACCTTGTTGTCGCTTCTCCGACCGTGGCTTCCACGATACATATGCGCCTGAAGGTCTAGAAGCCGATCCGTGTTCCGCCTGGACCATTGATCGACTGCATGGCCACTTGACTCTTGACACTTACTCCACTCTGGGTACTCAATTTCGGAAGATTAGCCAGCCCCTTAGTTTCAGACATTCCTATAAGCGAGTATTTACCAAATAACATATTTTTTTCTAAAATATTTTTAGACTAGAGGTCGCACCTTGGTTTGAAGATGCGGCCAGATCCGACTACACGACCTCTAGCCTGATTGGTCGCTCGGTCAGCTTGGCCGCAATTTTGTGGCCAGGGGGCGCGATGGGTCATCATGGCCGTCAATCGCAGCGGCTAAATAATTTTTTATAAGAGAGATTTTTTGAAAAAGAAGTATTCTATTTGATAAATACTAAACTATGATAGATTCTTTAATAATATCTGAAATTTGGTAATTTACTGTTATTGTTTATTTGCAAATTTTGGTTATTAAAGAAAGGGATAGGGCTGTAAATAAGTCAAGTCGAGTCAAGTTTTAGGATGTTCAAGTTTGTTTGATAAGGTAATCGAGCCAAGTCGTGTTGAGCCTAAAATGAATCAAGTTTTTGAAATGATTGTTCAAACTTGTCTTGGTTTATTTTTTATGAGCTTGAGCTTGTTTGAAGCTTGGCTTGAGCTTGGTTCGTTTAGATATTATCGAGTTCTCACTCCAAACTTGACTTTAGTTTGGTTCGTTAAATATATTGATAAGAGTTTTATTAATGAATATGATTGTTCACGAACGTTGTTCACGAATATTAACGAGTTGAACACATATGTGTTCAAGCTTGTTTGTTTAGTTTAACGAGTTGTTCAAGCTTGTTTGTTTAATTG
>JBBUKS010052774.1:0-10049 GCA_038050645.1 Hedychium gardnerianum
AAATATCACTTTTTTCATATGTAATTTTTATTGGGCAAACAAAGAACAGAACGTTTTCTTATATTTTATCCAAGGGTTTTTTTTAAATTTATTATTAAAATAATATTTTATCCTGTTTCATCTTTTTTTTTTTACAAAAATATTTTTATTTTCGATCATTATTATAATAACTATGAGTTATTACTGTTACAATATAAAATAATAATTTAAATATAATTATAATAGTTAAGACTTGTACGAATTAGAGAAAGTAAATAATTTTGATATTTTTTTTCGTGTTTATCATTTGAATGTACAGTAAAATATTTGAATCAGTTTTGCCGTTACATACATAATACTTGAATTTTATTTAGTATTCATCTTCTTATGTTGATTAATTTAAAGATCTACTCCAAGCTTCCTCTTTATTAAGAATTCTCTTCTTCTCGTAAATTTTGTTGGAGGAGTAGAAATCTTTTATAAATTTTTTACAAAAGAATACAAATAATACAACAACAAACAAAAATAAAAATATTTTATAATTTGAAAATCTTTGCTTTGGATATTTACTTGTCGTTTTGGAATGTCTCTTGAAAGTTAGAAATACAACAGTAATTTATCTCTAATCTTTCAAGAATCGACGACTCGAAATTTCCACGAAACTCCCTTTTCTAGGATTGCTTTCGAGCTGAAAAATATCTCCTAATCAATTGTCACGTCAGATCTGACTGTTCAAACCTACAAAATAATTCTTTTTCGTCTGATCAATCAATTGATGAGTCATCCCAATCGATTATCGAATGCGAATCGATTCTACATCATTCTGTTCACTCGAGACAACATAACCCATCAATTAGCCCTAAGCTAATTGATTGCCTCAATCGATTTTGCCCTTCTATTCGCTCGAGAAAACACTTACAATCGATTATTCCAATTGATTGCCCTAATCGATTCAAACACCTTCTGTTCACTCAATTGCTTTAATCGATTAGAGTAACAAACCCAGAATTTTGGGCTTAGGATTTGTCAATCGATTGATGGACTAACCCTAATTTCATCTTTTCCATGATTAAAATCATGTCTTGCTTAGTATCCGGTTGACCTCAACCTACCGGAACTTTTCGTTGCACAATATTCGATCATCCTTGACCTATTGAAACTTTCTCGTTGCCTAGCATCCGGTCAACCTTGACCTGCCAAGACTTCTTCACCAAGTGTTCGATCCTCCGTGACACACTTGAACTTTGCATAGTTCTCAACTAGGTTTGTTTAGTTTCCAACTAAATTTACCTAGTTTCCAACTAAGTTTACCTAGTTCCCAACTAGGTTTGTCTAGTTCTCAATTAGGTTTGCCTAGTTCCCAACTAGGTCTTTTATCACTTAGTCTTACTAGGACTTCGCTTGCCTAGTTCTCAACTAAGTCTTCCATTATTTAGTTCCGAACTAGGTCTTCCACTGCTTAATTCTCAACTAAGTCTTCCACCACCTAGTCTTGTTAGGTCTTCCAATCACCAAATGTATGGTCAACCTTTGACTCACTTGGACTTTCTTTTTACCTACTTCCCATCGGACTTTTGATCATCAAGTGTCCGATCTTCTTTGACCCACTTGAACTTTTCTCTTGCTAATTTCTCGTTGGACTTTTAATCACCAAGTGTCTAGTCCTCCTTAACCCACTTGGACTTTTTCTTTGTCAATTTTTCGTTAGACTTTCAATCACGAAGTGTTCGGTCCTCCTTGACTCACTTAGATTTTTTTTGTCAACTTTTCATTGGACTTCTCACTTCAAATATCCAAGTCAACCTTAACCTATTTGACTTCTTATGAATATATTATCCGAATATTGAAACTCAAGCTCGAGTCAATCCGAATTTGATCAACTCGAGATCGATTATACCAATAATAACAATTTCAAATCATAATTGTTAGATAGTTGTAGTATTTAAAGTTTATAGTTATTACAATTATATAATTGTAATAATTATGATTTGGTGTAGTAATTAAATCGTAATTATTATAAAGTAATATTAATGATAGATTAAGTATTTATATTATAATTGTTATATTACAGTAGAGTAGTTAACATCTTGAGATTTATTATTCTATTAAAAGAAAAATATCATGTAATGTATCGTAATACGTAATACTTCATCACTGCACCAAAGTCTTGAAAGTATTACTGTATTATAATAGTTATTATACTATAATATTATTTAGTAGTTCGAAATTAAATCATATTAAAATAGTTATGATTTATAATTATTATAATAATTTTTAAATATATATATATATATTTAGAAAAAATAAGATGAAGCGGGATAAGATTTTATTTTGATGATAAAATAAAAAAAATCCTTTGACAATTTCAAAAAAAAAAAGCGAGATTTTTTATTTGTACCCATTTGTATATGAAATTGTATGCATTCTTATTTTATTCTAGCTAAGTGTGTTCATTAATTTAGCAATTACTAACCGAGCTAACAATTTTGCTACAATGTGATAAATAAAATATATATATATTTTTTAGGTTAAAGACCTCTATCGTCCGCTAAAGGCAACACTGCTTCGATATACAGAAGGGTCCTTACCCTAATCCGGTCCCAAAAGATAAGCTAAAAATCCCTTCTTTTTCTTTTTTTTCATCATCTTCTTCTTCTTCTTTTTTATCTTACGGCTGAGGCTTCACCCACCACACACATGCACCAGGACTACTACTCCTCCCAAGAAACGACACAGTCGAGTGAGGAATTATTGTGGATGGCGACCTCTGAGCAGGGCTGCTTCTCAATCTCATCTACAGTGAGATAAGCTTTTATTCCGCCTTCATGGATTTTCTCCCTTCCCAACCCTCAGATGGCTGGTGGGGAACCGAGAAAGAAGCTGACTCCGTCTTTGATTAGGGAGGTCTCCTTCTCTTCTTTTGGGTGCTGCTGCTAAATGGAAGGCGAAGGCCTCTTCTTAGCTACAGAATTTTCGATCGCCTGTGCAGCTTCCTCTTCCTCTTCCTCCCTCGACAAGGCTGCAGGTGAGTTGAGTTGAGTTTAGTTGAGTTGAGTTTCATGGAGTTCAGGAATCAAGATGGCGACTTGCGCCTTCCTCTGGCTTCTTCTTCTTCTTCTTCCTTGGTTTACAACCCTCCTCCCATTAGAGGCTCGGCTTTCTCGAAGCCAGCCCTTCCTCCTCCTTCCGCTATCTTGTCACCGAAAGGAGGAGGAGGAGGTGATGGAGGATTGAGAAATGGTACTTCTCCGGTGGCTACGGAGGATATCAGTTCTTTCTTTGGCAGACCGAAGGTGAGAGAGCCAGATCAGCCGGCGCCGCCTGGTGCCGGTTTGCCAGGTTATAAAGTGTCGGAAGGCGGCGAGATGTTCGGCGAGGAGGAGGAGGTGGCCGGGAAGTATAAGGAGTGCTTGCGGAACCACGCGGCCGCTGTCGGCGGCCACGTCGTCGATGGGTGCGGGGAGTTCATGCCCAATGGCGGACCTTCCACTCCTGACGCCCTCAAGTGCGCCGCCTGCGGCTGCCACCGGAGCTTCCACCGCAAGGACGGCGAGGGCGCCGCCGACGTCGTCCATCCGTATCATTTACGCCAAGCTCCGCCGCCGCTGTTGCTGCCCCCGCCGCCGCTGCGGCTGCAGAGGGCGCTCGTAGGGGTGTTCCCCGCGAGCTCGCCGACGTCGCGGGCGGTGCCGGTGTCGTCGTCAGGGTGGATGGCGAGCGCGACGACGGAGTCGTCGAGCGAGGAGAGGGTCGTCGGCGGCGGCCACGGGATGGAGGCGACGGCCATGAGGAAGCGGTTCCGCACCAAGTTCACCGCCGAACAGAAGGAGAAGATGCTGGCCTTCGCGGACCGGATCGGGTGGCGCTTCCAGCGGCAGGACGAGTCGCTGGTCGAGCAGTTCTGCTCCGGCGCCGGCATCAAGCGCCACGTCCTCAAAGTCTGGATGCACAACAACAAACACTCCATCAAAAAACAGCAGCACCAGCAACAACAACAGCAACCTCCTTCACCTCAAGAACCCCACTAGTAGCTCAAAAAATTTACAGACATATGTATATCTCTCATGATTTCACGAAGAAGATGAACAACAAGAACAAACTAATTGTGCTCAAATCGCTGCCTCTTATCGATTTGAGCTACTTCAATTTCTGCACTAATCAGTTCTTTAATTTCCTCAGTAAAACACCACTGAACTGGCCATTCTTACTTGATTACTGTTGCATTAGAGAGCTTCACGTGCCCTAATTTCCCTCTGGTTTCCAGATTCCGATGGCATCGGGATGGGATCAGAAAAAAGAAAAAAGCAAAGCAAGTTTTGTCACATCCAGAGCTTCTTTTTTCACTTCGTGGTTGCGAGGGGAATTTCTCGGCGACGGAGTCAATTAGGGCTCTTCTCTTATCTTCTCTTCTTGCATTCTTGAAATCTGTGATGGCCCTCTTAATTGACTCCGTAGTCATTATTCAGAATTTAATTTTTAAATTTTATAATAATAATATTTTATATATTAATCATCAGTTGATTTGAAATCTGGATCGATAGATCGATTTTGGAACCATTGGGATAAAAAAAAAGTCACAATGATTCGATGATCCAATTTAAAGGATAATAAAACATGTCCAACAAAAAATATATACAATTATTATAATGTAGGATCGGATTAATTCTATTGATCTCATTGATTTTATTTTGATTTCATCGTAAAAGATGATTCCATATGATCTTGGATGAATTTGGTACTTTCGAATCATAACAATCCTGATCGTGATTCTGCAAACAATTCTTGCCACAGCTAAAGATGCTTGGAATTGAATTTAATGGTGCAATAATCATTCGTGTTCTTGTCTTGTTAAATATTGGCATTGCCCTCGTGGAGGGGAAGATAAGGACACACTTTCTTAAATGGGGGAGGGCCAGCTTGAGCCAATCTAGCTACTTTGCCAGTTATTAGATATGCACTAAATCTATATCATTCTGAGCCATGGTTACTGCTGAGAATTAATACAATGTGTTTGATTAGAAGAGACAGCCGACCGGTTTCGGTCGACTGAAGTTTGAGTTTAACCTAGTGTTGGTTGAGCTAGGAGTGCCTTTGCGCCAACTAAATGGGGTTTGATTGAGCTATTTGGGTTGTGGCTGATTTTGCACAAACCGAATAGGGTTCGATCGAGTTGCATTGTCCTTAAGGTAGAGTTTGCTTAAATCACAAATAAAATTCCTCTATCTCGTTAATTAAATGAAACCTCGTGATATTCTTATTTGAAATTAGAAGAAAGAACAAGGTGAAGATGATAAAGGCATGCTCAGTAACAATTGTTCCCATAGTACTCTTTATCGACAAGAGAGCAAACAAAAATAGACTTTACGACTTGCCGATTCGTTGGTCATGAGATGAGAATTCGAATCTCATTGGATATGCGAACTAGAGAAAAAGCCGTCTAAGTCAGGTGAAGTTCGAATAGACTAACACTTCACACTGGTTGACTACCACAAGAAACAATGGTTGATTAGAGTCTAAAAGCAATAAATGTTGATCACAATTACAATTTGATAAGCTAAACTAGGTTCATATAATAATCACAATAGGTTAAGTAGGCCTTGTGAATACTAATCATGTAAGCTCATAATTATAAAACAAAAATAATGATGTGTCCTCATCATGTTTGCTATTATTCTTTAATAATAGAGTACTATATATATATTAGGATCAACAAAATCAAATCAATATGCACCGACACATGCTCTATTGTCATCTCAATAACATGTTTGATCTTACCAACCAACAATATAGTTGACATAATTATAGATCTATAATATGATTTAGCATTTATCCTAGTTCAACATAATTGTGTGAGAGAAGATTAACCCACCTCTCTCTTGGCGCGGGAGAGAAAATCTCCGGATGCGACTTTTGAATAGAGGTTACAGAGAAAGCGTAGGAAAAAAGAGATTCGTCAACAAAGAGGAGCTGCCTCTATGTTTAAACGAAAATAAATTTTATTCAAATCAAAATCAAACTAAACATCCAAACTTAACATCTTTTTACAAGAACACTAATTCTTATTTAAATAGCCTAACAAATAAGAAAAAGTCGAAGTAAAAGAAAATTAATCTTAACAAAAAGATAAAATATAAACTAATTTTTAGAAAAGAAAACTAATTCTAAAAAAAAGAGAACATTTAAACTAACTTTTAAAAAATAAAATTAATCCTAAAAATTTAAAACAAATAAAAGAAAAGGTTAAAAGACTAAATTTAGAATTTTGACGGCTATTAGAAAGTCGATTCCTTCTCGTCCAGACTCCAAATAGAGCGCAACTGCGTTAGGAGTCCACGGATTGATCATCTTCTTTGTTAGTAGTCTCGATCGACCCATAAGGGAGATTGATAGCCTTGCTTTCTTCTCGTCACAACTCGAAGGGGAATATAGGCGTATCAGAGGACATAAATTGGTTGATTTGCTGGATGCTCTTGCATCACCAAGCTTATGGACGAACGATGGTTGTAGGCGCTTGCGGAGGGTCTCTTCTAACCCAAAGAGGAAAGGTGGCCATGGAATCACCGGAAGAGGGATGCCCTCCTCTTCTAACCCAAAGAGGAGAGGGGGGCTGTTGGATGACGATAAAGAAGGACCCTCCTCTTCTAACCCAAAGAGGAGTTGCGATGAAGGGAATGGGGTTGTCGAAGGAAGAAGGAAGGGTGCACTCTCCTCTTATAACCCGAAGAGGGAGATGACCGGAGCAAGGAATGGAGAAGAAGGAGGTGGCCAGCGGCGGTGATGAGCAAGGTGGGGCTTCGGGTTGAACCTTTGTCCTTGTGTTGCTTGGAGGAGAAAAGATGGAAGCAGAATAGATGGAGAGGGAATGGAGGAGATGAGGAGATGAAGGAGTGAGCTCCTGTCGGAGATGGTGAGGTGGATGGTTGGAGCTCTTGAAGATGAAGAGGGGGAAAGGGGTGGCGTCATCTTGGGAGAAGAGATGACCTCTTGGGTGTCGAGTTGGTGTCTGTGAGAAGTAGATCGTGAGGGAGAGGAAGAAGTTTAGGGATTAAGATTAGGGATCTCTTCTCAACCATTGGATTGGTTTGGAATTGAATCGATGACCAGTATTCAGATCTAGATGAAGAGAGGAGATATGAATCCGAATTTTGGGTTGATGAAAGAAGATTTGAATCCATTGGGAGATGTGGATTCATTAGTGAGTGAAATTGGCCTTCAAATTGAGCTATTGGATTGGATTGGGCTTTTGAGATTGGGTTCTTCTTCCCTTAAATGAGGATTGATGTGGATCCGGGTTAAGGATTGAGGAAGAGGGTTAAAACCTGAATCAAATAAGGAGTGAAATTGAGTTGGGCTTCCCTCTTTCTTGATCCAAATTGAGCTCTTCTTGCTTGGATTTGGATTTACATCAAATTGGAGTTCCATTATTGGGATGAACCCTTAGATAGGTTGACTTCGATCAATGGCTTAGATGCTTTCGATCTGGATGAATGATCCAGATGGCTCCAAATCTCTATCAAAGGCCCAGATCGCTCCAGATCGGGATGGATGATCAGGATGCATTCAGATCTCCATCAATGACCCAAATCACTCCAGTTCGAGATGGATGATCGAGATGCTCCAGATCTCCATCAACGACCCATATCGCCTCCCTACAAAACAAGATGCACAATTTTAGATAAAATTCTAGAAAATATAGGGAAAATTGCATCAAGGCTCTAAATAGATCCCAACTCGTAAAATATGATATAAATCAATAATTAATCATACAAGAGGATAAAAATACCAAATATAAGAGTCAAAATAATGTGCTAAAATGCTAATTATTAGTCATCAATCATATAACTAATCAATATTCCTTTAACAGTAGAGTTCTTCTTCTTCCATACCTTATAGACATCTAGATCACGTCTGAGGTGCTATAGGATCATCAGTAGGTTCTTCCATAACCTGATTTATAGTGCATCTTGAGGTGTTATATTTTGTTTCTCAAGTACATAGTGCATCTTGAGGTACCATATATTGTAGTTATCTTCATTTAATTCTCTCTTTTATTTAACCCAGCTATGATATTCTTAGTAGCCATAATAATCTAGCATAAATAAACGCATTATTTAGTAATTCAGTGTAATCCATAATGTATGTATGTAATTCATGATTGATTCAATGTTAATCTGATTTGATTTACAAAATCAAGTGAAAACAATGTTTTCACTCATCATTTGTATGGTCAAATCAAATCAATATTGTTCATCCATATTACATACAACCCATCAAATAAATGAATCAATCATTTATAACAAACATAAAGTCAACACATAACATTCATCTATATTGCCCATTCTTTTAAACATGTTGTTAATACATAACACACATGCTACTGCAAATAAACATAAAGACAGTAACATAAATTCATAAATAACTCTAAGACAACGGATAGGTTATAACTACTCAAACTAAGACTAACACCAGTGCAGCAGTAGTTAACACAAACTTTATCTTTCTATTCTCAGCTAGGGTAGTGATCTAAGGCAGATTGACATTGGAATTCTGTACAGAATCCCTAATCAGATCCTCCTCTGGATCCTCCTCAATCGTATAGAGATCCTCTCAGGGAGGTTGTCCATAACCATCTACATGGTCTAGACGATGAAGTAGTTCTTTTTTCAACTCCACATATGTGATGCGCCCTTCACAGCGCCCACATATATGGTGTGCTACTTCATTGAGGTGTATTGGTAGCGATCGAACTAATGCCCAAATTCGATAATCGTCCAAGATTGGAAAATCTTGCTGCTCGAGTTCTAAAATAACCTATTGAGCCTTTCAATGTGTCCCCTGACTCCGTAAGCAAGAGTCATACACTATCTCCTGGATAGACTCTCTCTTCTCATTTTGTCGCATATCACGACGAGTCATGGTGTATATAGTTTGTGCCATCTGAAATTGAAATCACACAGACAGTACAAAATCGATAAACTAGTAATAAAATCGATTAAATTCAAAATAGACATAAAACTAACATACTAATAACACACAAGCAATCAATCGGCATAGATTGTTTCTCATTTAAATTTATTTTCCACAAAGTAAAATTTAATTTAAAAATCCTAAATAATTCAGAAAAAAATTCTAAAATAAAATCAAAATATTAATTTGAACCGACCCATAACCATCATGCGCTCACACATGTTGTTATTCGCTCACACATGAAATGCACACGCCGGTTGAAGCTCGTCAATGACTACCATTTCTAACACAACCGCCACCATTTCTGACACAATCGCTACCATCTGATTCATAAATTTATTTATGTCTATAAACATGCAAAGTTTCATTTAGAAGGTATGGTCCAACATTACGGGTTAGCATTTTGGAGAAGTATATGATGTTAATGCATTCCGATTTAGTAATTCACATCACTTGTTAGCATGCTCTCTACATGTTAGCATGCATGTTCGAATTCGCATTACTTGAGTTGACAATGAACATTACTTGATATTCATGCATTCTGGAAAATAATCAGCATTATCTTTTCTTTTTTTTTCATGAGCATGCTTTTCGTTAGCGAAAGTTTAAAAGTATGGGTTCAAACATCAATTATACTCACATCATTTTGCACTGTAATTGGTTCAAAGTGCATCAATTTTTTAATTTTCGTATTTAATAATAACTGTGTCTATTCTTTTTCCATTATATTCGGAACATGCATACTATGAACCAGAATTCGGAAATGATGCCTTTAGATCAGATCGACAGATTAATGGAACATGCATATAATTTACTGAATTCTGAAAGCATAGTAATCGAACATATATATCATTTGAACATGCATATCAAAACACTCTGCAGAATCTCTACTGCATATAGTACTATTGCTCTGATATCATTGTACGATCTATATGTATATTCAATTATAATTCATTAATATACAGAAATACTTATCGGGTCTATCGATTAACGATGATCCTCATATTTATCATGAAGAGCAATTACGAGTCCCCACGGGATGAGCTGTTGGCTAGTGCATGAGGTGTTGCCACAATGAGGTCTAGGGGTCAAATCCTGGCTAG
>JBBUKS010052793.1:0-10047 GCA_038050645.1 Hedychium gardnerianum
TAGTTTGTCCATTGGTCTTCTAAGTTGCATAATGAGATAACAGCAACTTCAGTTGAATCCTTCATTGTTCCTTTGTAGACCATACTATGTGGCGATGTACCAATTATATTGCTGAAATCCTCACAAGCTATTTCAAGTTCCTCTCGGCTAAACCTCAGGACATTTTTTAACATGTCACCATCTATTTTTTGAACAATAAATAAGATATGTCAATATCAGCTTTTTTAACAGTAGCATTATTCAACAATGAAATATTTTGAAAAACAAAATGAGGGCAAGCATTCTCAAATACCTATTGATATTGCCGTCTCATCCTTCCAACTCATAGTTTTCTTCCAACGGATTTTCTCCAATGTTTTTAACCTACAAGTCCTTACAGCAGTAGCAATTCCTGTGATAATGAAGAGAACTACAAGAAATCCAGTTGTGACCTCCAGAATCAGAAGCCATTCTGGTTGCCGTGGTCTCTGATGCTTATTATGCTCACCAGTAGATTGTTTATTTCTCCCCTTGGATATTGCCTGATTCTTGTTCGAACGACCTAGATCAAGATAGAAATGGTTCAATTCAATGATCCCATGTATTCTGAAAAATAAATAACTCTTTTATGTTACAAATTTTCTAAAAAATTGGCAATCCAAACTTGATGTTGAATGGAAATTCCATCAGAATCAGCTACAAGAGGTATATTACTAAGTAGAACATGTAATAGAAGGAATTGTTGTTGGATATAGAGTGGAAGCAAAAAAAAGTACAGAAGTGGAAGCAAAGAAGAGTTTTTCAGCTTGGGTTTGTATGTATGTGATCTGTAAGGGTGCATGTGTAGTTTAATTTCCTGGTTTCTTTGATTTTATTGATTGCATGATCCTAGATAGTTGGGACTATCAGAGCTTGTTGATGTAGAAGTTGCTTGAAGAATGTACTGTTAAAGCAAAAGAGGATTGTGATTTTCATTTGAATTTAAGCTCTGTGAAAATATTTAAAATATAGTTTAACCAACATGATGCTAACATTATGATTCTATATATTTATTAACCTACAATTGGGAGACAGTTCTGGATCATTTCTGATACTACTGCATAGAAGAAAAACATTTTTGTTCTTTTAGAGATTATTACCAACCACCTTTCCAATGGCTACTAAGTATCTAACTACCAAACAGTTACATTGGTAAATCAAATAAAAAAGGTTTAAGGATGGCTGTGAAGTCTCATGACTTCTCACCTTGAAGGTGGAAGTACTACCAAAAGTGCTAACATACAATGAGGAAGAGCAACATAATTGTGGTAGCGCTTATACAATAAAATATAACTTAGTTGAGTCATTGGTATAAACATAGCACGTGAATTACATGGTAGCCTATCAAACTATTTTAAGTATTTAAGCTGTGTGATTATTTCATTTTTATTTTTGTGAAAGAGTACAGAAAGTGAATTGGTGCTGGTACATGACTTAGTCGTTCGTTGCAGAATGGTGTATTTATCTTGAAAGCAGTTTCCTTGGAATCTTGACCTGCAAATGAATCCAAGATAACTGTTGAGCTACCATAAGATGAAAGGAATAATTAAAATAATATTAATTACCTTTGAAGATACTTCAAACATGATGGTATTTGTCCAACCAAGAAGTTGTAGGAAAAATCTACCATTCTTAACTTAGATAACTGGCAAAGGCCACCGCTTTTGCTATCACTTGCATGCCTACTTAAAATAAAAGTAAATATTAAACATTTTCAAGAATAATATGTCTTAGCTTTGCATCCAGCGCCAGAAAATGTGACACACATATATATCCCAATGTAAACTACATACAGTATACCTAGAGTGACTATTCAAATGGATGTTCAAGTTTGGGTTAAATAACAGCATTGACCTTTGTTTTTCTCATACTCTCATGAATGATGCTTTGATTATCTCTTGAATCATGAACTAGACTGATAATAAATATGGCTATCATGATTGTAGTTTAACAACCTCCTGAAATAAACCTCTATATTTTGTTCCACCTATTCCCATTGCTTTGCTAATGTCAAAAAAATAGCAAATATGCATGATCCTGATTGTTGCAGTTAATATAAAGGTTTTACATTTCAAGTTTCAGCCAAGTCTTCCCATAAAATACTTGCTAGTTAGAAATAGTTCAATAAATGTGGCATAAATAATGAAGAAAAAAATTACTTAAACTGCAGTCTAGGACATCCAATGGAAAACACATACGTAAGGCAATAGAAATAACACCATTGAGTTTAATGGAGAAATTTGGTAGTAACATTCTCAATAAAAGAAGTCTACTAGTCTGAATATAGTGAAGTAAAAAAATTTAAAAAGCAATAAAGATTGCATTTTGTTAATTGTATAGTCGGTAAAAAGAAGTTTACCGATTAATAGTGAAGTAAAAGTTTTTCAAAAATGGAAAAAGACAAAAGAAACAGCATAACTTACAAGTCGTGCGATCTTGCAGAAACATTTAAGTTGCTGCCTCCAGGAATTTGTCCCCCGAGCCTATTCCTGTCTAATCGTAACTCCACAAGATTTTCTAATTTACCAAGTCCACGAGGTATGCTACCCGTCAACCCATTGGAATGGAGATCTCTAAGAGGGGGGAGAGAGAGAGAGAGAGAAATCAGTGAAACTCAAACTGGACAGCAAATTTATGATTGTTGAAAATTCCAACCAGCCACTACTTACAATTTATTGACGGCAGTTAATTCTCCAAGTACGGGAGGTATAGGACCAGTGAGCCGATTCATGCTCAAATCCAACACAGTAAGATTCTTTAGCATCCCTATTTCCGCTGGTATCGTGCCTAAAAGCAAGTTGTTGTTCAAATGCCTGCACAAAGACGAGCAAACTTCTGACAAAGAAGCATAATGCAAAGAACTACTACAAGAAACGCATGAAAACCACCTACAATTCTCGCAGACAACGAAGATTTTTAAGCTCTGGAGTAAGAAACCCTTTCAATGACGATCCAGAAAGGTTTCTGCAACATTAGACACAAATCTAAAGCTCTGACAGGCAAAACAAACCGAGATCTACTCATGAAGGTCCCTAGAAAAGCACAAAATTTCTTACATGGAAACCACACAATCCCGATTCGCGGAGCAAGTGACGCCGGTCCAGTTGCAAGGACTTCCGTCGACGGAATCCCAATCGGATAAAGCCGAGAAAGGGTCCTCAAATGCAGCACGCTTAAAGGCAACCAGCGCGGAGACTACAAGGAACAACCGCAACTCCGAGGTTACAACCCTAAATCGGCCACGAAAACGCAACCGATTCGAGATCCCGACGAGATACTCACCTTCATAGTGGGGAAA
Organism: Hedychium gardnerianum; assembly: GCA_038050645.1. NCBI lineage: Eukaryota > Viridiplantae > Streptophyta > Magnoliopsida > Zingiberales > Zingiberaceae > Hedychium > Hedychium gardnerianum. The sequence goes on from JBBUKS010052793.1 coordinate 3,317, forward strand.
GGATTGAAGCTGAGCGAGAACGGCCCTCCAACTGAAAACGAGAGCTAGAAGGAGCCGAAACCCGAGCGATCGCTTCATCTTCTAGCACGCACTGCAGCGGCGAGCTTCCATGAACAAGGAAGGGAGGGAGGGAGGGAGGGAGGATTCGTGGAGTCGATGACCTTTAAAAGGAGTGGACTGTGTCGCTTTCCTGGCTCGTGGACTGCTTTAGGCAAAGCGCTCTTCTTCTTTTCAATGAATTATTACGGAGAGCACCTTTCTTTTTAAATATTCTCAATGGATAATTTATATTTTTTGAAGGACACTCCTTATTTTTCTATCATTTCTATAAAAAAAAATTAAAAGAACACTTCATTATAATTTTTATCTACAAAATAATTTTATTTTAATATATTAATATATCAAAATTATTATTATTATCAAAATTATTTCAATAATTTGTTATAATTATAAAAAATATGAAATGTGAATTTGATCATATTAATAGGAGAGTAAATGAGTAAATTAAGTCCGGTAATTAAAATTCGAGACTTAATTATGATGTATTATATGAGCTTTTTTTTCAATAAGTAGTTGATCCAAGAACATTCGTTGTTAGGATGGACCTCTAAATATGTTTCCTCAATTTATCCTAATGATTAATAAAAAATTTTCTTAGGACCGAATTGATCATCTTAGAATTAATTAGGTTAAATATAAATATGTGATGTCAATTAAAAATATATTTATTTACTTATGAATATATTGAAATTTATTTATTAATTTTTTTATTGGAATCAACTTAACAATAATAATGTTATTTTTTTAAAATAAAGTCAAACATTATAATTTTATTTTTAGCATAGTAATAAGTAATTTAAAATTATAAAAAAATTATAAATTACTTAATAAAAATAATTAAAATAATATAATTAAATTTTATAAAGGTATAATGAATGTGTTCAAATTTATTTATTTTATATATTTTTTATTATTGAATAAATATAAATAAATTATATGGAATTGAATACTAAATTTGTTCAACGAATGTCTCATCCATTTATAACCCTACAAATTAAAGTGATTTTAATTCAAGGTTAAATAATTTTTCTCTAATGATGTAGTAGTAGCTATGTTTATAAATGTTATAATAAATAATATCGTAGGACAAGAGTATTCTCTATTTACTAGTGTCAATAGTTATGCTTTTGTAATTCTTCGTCGGTGTAAGGACAACATCCTCTAGTACACGATAGTCACTGCCTCAACACAACCTAGAATAAGGAATAATAAGGAGAAGAGAAAAAAAAAATATCATTTGACTCTAGAATATAAGTAAAAATTAAAATAATATTTTATTTATTTATTATCAAAACATCATTTATCATTCTCTTATTTAGTAGCTGTAGCTAGGGGATCATAACTGATCAACCTTAATAATATATTACATATCATAACTATTACAAATATGAATAATTCATCTTTTGTTAATGTTAATTAATATTATATTATGATAATTACAAGATCATAATTATAATAATTATTAAATTATAACTATTATAATTATATAATTGTAAGAACCCCATATTGAAATTAATATGTGGGTATTATAACATATAAATGATTACAATTAATATGTGTGAATGTTATAACACCCACATACATGCCCGCTTTCGATTTTTTTGAATGCAGGTAATGAGCAAAATTTAAAAAAATATATATTCGAGCTCTTGCATCACGGGGCAAACACATAGATATAGGTAGTGGACAGTGAGACCTATAAATAATGAATATTAATATTAAAATAAATATGAATATATATTAATAAAATGAAATTTTTTATATATAATCGATACGTGGCAATAGAGTCTTATATATATATTTTTGAAGAGGTGATATATATTAACGTTCAAATCAATATGAATGTCAAATAACTATGAAATCATAACGATTATAACTGTGGATGAGGAGTGGGGTCGTCCATCTTTAGAATTAGTCAGTTTTAAAAATTAAATATTTGAATTAATAATAAATAAATAAATTATTATCCATTAAAATTTATTTATGATTATCTAAAGTTGCTATTTTTTTATTGTGATTAGATAAGAAGAGCAAGCGGATGCACATGCAAGTGCTTGGAGCATTTCATTATATATATTACAATCATCAACTTCCAAAGCCATCAGTTTCTTATTAAAGCAGGTCATGCGATTCAACAGGCTGGGGACCAAATGGCATGTGCTTTGTTACACAAACAACATAACATATATAGTGCAACACACTATATATGTATATCGAACTAGACTGTGATACACTCTTTATAGGTGGACTGAAAGAGATCATCAAAGCATCGAAACAAAATAGATAAAGAGAAGAAAAAAAAAGCACATCAATTTTTTTTTTGCACTAAATTATAGATTATAAAATATTTATGTAAGTTTTTTTTTATGGGACTAGCTAGAGCTCAAGACAATCTTATCTTAGATCTGTCTTGGATGAGAGTTTGTCGATCTTAAATTTCTAAATTCAAGTTTATCTTTGGAAGCGGCAAATGAGTCGAGTCAAGTTAAATTTTATATTGTTTATTTTTTTTTAATAAGGTAACACAATGAAATCAGGCCAAATCTAAATAAATTGAGTTGTTGAGTGATTTGATTTTTGTACAATGAATTTGAATTTGATTTAAATTTAGATTAAGTTTAATTTAGTTAGATGTTATCTATTTCAATTTGAACTAATTTGATTAATATGGTTTAAAATTTTTATATTTTTAAATTTATTTGATTGACAAGTAAACTTGATATTTAAGTTTATTTTTTTCGTTTTCAAAATTTATTTATTTTATTTATAAATGTGATAAGAATTTTATTTATTATTATTTTTTATTAATTTAAATATTTAATTTTTTGAACTAACTAATTTTGAAAGTGATCGATTGAATTTCATGAAATTTTTTTATTGATCATCAGGGTAAATCGGGAGTACTTACGAAAATTCATCCAAACGATCAATATTTTTAGAGTTATCATTTCACCAAAAAAAATTCTTGTAATATATCGTAATTGAAATTCAATCTTTAAATATATAATTAACTACAAAAAACTTAACCGTTGAACGATCCACCAAACTTATTTAGAAAATTTTAATTATCATAAAAAAAACATCTTTTTATATTAATATTTTTTTCTAAAATAAAATTATAGAGTTTTTTAAGGTGCAGTGAACCACCGATAAAGAGTTTTAGTTGATTTATTATCGAAAATAGAGTGAATCCCCGATCAACTTAATTAGCTTCTTTAAGCCCAAGAAAAAAGCTATGACTTACTCACCTGATAAATACATAGAAAAGGATTGTAAAAGTCTAGAGTTCGATTTTCAAAGAGGGTGTTCCTAATTTAAATTTCTAATTTATCTTTCTTTTAAAAACGTGAGATAATCATAAAAAGCTGTTAATGTGACGGTTCAATATTTCTTTATGCTCAAGAAAAAGACCAGAGAGAGAGCTTCCTATCATTTAATTGCACTAACTGAGACCGCATGTGGTGTTGCCTCCTCCTTTTCATCTTCTCCCTTTCTCATTAATATGTCAGGGCCATGGAAGGGGAGCCATTAATCAATGAAGCTGGGACACCATGAGAAAGAGCCAAATGAACACTCCCTATACTAATTAGTTTTTATAGTCAAAATTTATCATTTTGTTGGATTTCACTGACGGAGCTTCTTGGTGATAAAAAATAAAATCATCATCTCGACGGCCCTTTTAGAATGATCCTCCATTATTTGAAAGAGAGGTAAAACATAATGACTATTAACTTTTGAACAGTGATCATTACATGTGAGAGGACAGAAATCTGACAAGCATTACGCCGTCAAAGATTGACCTCTAAATCTCTTGATAATAAAACTCCATGTAATAATTATCTGCTCATCTCATGAAAATACTCAATAAAAAACTTCTTGTATGAATTAACACGAGTCAAAAGGTCATCTCAATAAGATCCTTCTAATGTCTAAGCCATTATGAATGTCTAGGAAGGAAACAAAATGAAATATGTAAAAGAAAAATAAAAAAGAACTAGGATTAGGATTTCATATCATTTATCACTTTTTATAGAGAATCTTGCTATAAATCCTAATCTTGAGTTTGCGGGTTGCAAATCGTGTGTGGATCGTGCCTAATTCTATAATCGAAAGTCATTCCTCGAGGTAACATAAGATTTTCATGGTTTTAATAAGTTGTGTGTTAGAAGCTATGGAATGGAAAGGGTGAAGCAAAGGTGGTTGGTGACTTGTTTCTTTCAAAGCAAAACTAAAGATGAAGAACATAAAGCAGCAATGGAGGGAGGGGGCCCAATCTAGTGTAGGTTCAGCAGACAGATATGATATTGGATCCCCTGTTTTCAGGTCTTCTAATGCACTTGCTGCTACCCAATTAGCAAAGCTCATGCATGAGTTATACTCAATTATATTTGATGCCTTAGGTAAAAGTAATTTAAAATAAAAAAAATGGATGTTTTTTTTTAAAAATTAAATATAAATAATATTAACATATTAAAAATCATGAGGCTAATAAAATTGAAGCTCTAAACATAGACCTTAACCGCTTATGCCTTTGAGCTACTTTGATTGTTGTCAGGCATTGGATGAGATTTTGGCTTTACTCATTTGGTGCCGTGAAATAACATATCTTCGTTTTTAGGGTCATAAATGAATTAGACATTCATTAATAAAATTGACGTTGAGTTGATAAAAATTTATTTATATTTATTTAATATATATAATATTAATTAAATAAATAAATTTGAATGACTCATTAAATTAAATAAATAAACCATCAAGATAGTAAACGAATCGTGAATAATTTTTTTTATAATTATGTTCTTTGATAAAATTTTAATCAAATTTGTAAATAGATAAATACATTCTTAGAATAAATAAATAAGCTTGTGAGATCAAATTACTAACCAACTAAAATAAATTTTAAAATATAAAAATTTCAAACAATCAAATAATTTAAATTAAACTCAATAATATCATACAAATAAATCTAACTCAAGTCGAATTTAAACTAAATTAAAGTTCATAAAACATAAATCAAATCAAATTTCAATAATTATTTTAATAATTTGATTATTTTAGATTAAGCTCAACTCGATTACTCTATTAAAGAAACTTAAATAATACAAAACTAATCTCGATTATAGCCCCCTCTCTCTGGTTGACTGCACTGTTCCTTTCAGAGTTTGTTAAAACAGTTTTTTTTTTCAAAAGTAAAATAGTATTTCTATTATATTTTTTTATCTTAAAAATATCTTTATTTCAATTATTATAACTTTTTAAAAGTTCCTTTAAAAATAAAAATATATTAACATACTGTTCTAACTTTTTAAAAGTGCAATTTTTATCTCCATTCCACTTGTAAACCATTCACTTCTAAATCCAGATAGACCAGTTTAGGATATCAATTTAGTGTGGAATTATTATTCTCTAATGATTTTTTCTTAATCCATAGAAAAACCATATTTGACAGGGCTATAAACTGAGTTGATCACGTGGAATGAACGAGTCAAGCATACTCAACAAATCAAAGTGTTTAGACAAGTTGACTTGAGCAAGTCAAATGAAATGAGTAAATTATGTGGCATAAATAGGTTTAGTTTAAATGGATCGCTACGGCAAGTCGAACAAATTGAGTAAACCATGTAGGATGAAGGGTTTAAGGTGACCGAGTCAAATGGTTTAGATAATAGTATGGTAAGTCGAATGAATAGAGTAAATGATATGGATAAAGTATGGTCAAGAGATGAAGTTTCATAAGTAGATCAAATGGGCTAAACAACATAAATGTTTTTTTTTTTCAAATAAGAGGAGTCCTATTTTAATTTTTTATCAAAAAAAACATCCCACTCTATTATTTAACTATATATAATTATCTAACTATCCTCTAATCCTGTTCAATACTATTATCTTCTACCTAATTTTTGAATCGATTAAGCGCGTTATAGCTGCTACAATATGAATGTTAGACGAGCAAGTCGAATCCGCATTGTAGCTGCTACAGCAGTTGTATCAGCTATGCATGATTTTGTAACTGTTATAACGTGAATGTTAAGTGAACAAATTAAATTGTGTTTTAGTGACAGTTTCGTATTTGCTACTACGTGAATTCCTACAATTCACATTTTAGTAACTACGAATTAAATCATAGTTGCTACAACGTGAATTCCTACCAAAGTTGAATAGATTAAGTATGCATTGTAGCAACTACAAAACCGTAACTGTTACAATATTTATAAAAGCTACTAAACCGTAGTTGCTACAATACGCCTGACCAGCTAAAGATTTAGGTGAGAGATTTATGTTGGTGCAGGGAGCACCATAATTAAATCTATATTTTGATGTTGTCAAATGTTCAAAGTTAAATCTTATTGTTATCTGCTGAACTAATCCAATGTGCTGGATCTCAACTCTGAAAGTCTTAGTAGGTCTGGAGGACCCGATACTAGGCAAGGAAAGTCTTGGCAGATCGTGGAACCAGATAGGAAGTCCAGATGGGTCAAGAGGACCTGACATCTGACACAAGAATTCGATATGTCTGGAGGACCTAATATCGAGTTAAGTGAAAGACCTGGAAGGTCGATCCAATGCTGAGCAAAGTCTAACAGGTCTGGAGGGCCCGATGTTTGGCAGGTGAGTTGAGGTAAGCAAACTGGAGTTAGTGCAGTGAGGTCGTGTCCCAGTGGGACAAACCT
>JBBUKS010052803.1:0-10047 GCA_038050645.1 Hedychium gardnerianum
ATTTGCCTGACCTTCCAATCGAGCAGAACTGGCGGCCAACTGGGCGCATGAGAGGAAGTCTAACTGGCAGTGCCTTCCAAGCTGCCCTTAATCATTACACGGTTACTCAGACATCCCAAGCTCCAACTCCACCTTTCTCAGCTAGTGTTTCTACCAACGAGGAACGACGATCAATTGCCAACATGATAAGTTGTCAATTACCCGTGGCCCAGAATGTTCATAAATTAATTCCTGAAGCAGGCAACCCAAGTACCAGTTCGTATGGATCTGTGCAAGCCAGTGAATGGATGACTGATTTTAGAAAGTGAAGAGGGGCACAATGACTTCGTACAGTAGCAATCTACCTTGAGTGGTGTATAAAAAAGTTCACTGACAGTTATCGACTGCGGTCTCTTCAGACAACAGGCTGGAGACTGAATGGCACATTTGTGCTCACTATTCTCAGTTGTTAATAACACGTGTAAGTGGACTAACAAAATGGTTTATAGTTAAAGAACATGTTTAGTCTTAAGATTAGGAAAAAAAAGCAGCAGTCATTGATGCTTTCCTTACCTTGGTTCTATGAAAAGCACTCCGAAGCCGTAACCTTCTGCCTAGTTGATTCCATTGGTAGAACTTGTGATGTTGCTTGTAAGGTTGCTAATATTCGACACGATGTAAAACACAAATTAAATATAGTGGACACTTTTTTGAAGGGAGTTGTAATTTGATGTATGTTACCACACTTGATGCTATCGCAATAAGATGATGAATGCTAACCTTAATTAGGGTGAAAGCCTACTTTGTTAAATTTGCCATGTTATAGGGTGGCAAGGAAATTATTGATGGAGACGGATGTTTAGATGATGAAATATTTTTGATAGAATCGTTGATAAGCTTTCTGAATTTTGCTAGATCATTGGACTAGTTATTGTGCTTTTAGAACTAACGAAAATTCTTAATTAAATTATATGTAGACGCAATTCATATCATTTATTATATTTGTAATTTTTATATAAATCACTAATGTTATACGAGATATAAGGCATAAAATTTGATCTAAATTATTGTATCTGTAATTTTTAAATAAATCACCATCGTTACACATGGTAAGAGTACAAAATTAGATAGCATACAATAGAAAATTTATTTATAAAAGAATAAAAAATTTCTAAAAGGCAGGGTGTGGATACTCTTATGATGAAAATCATTCAAATAAGTTATTCAGAAATGGGATTGGGTGTACAATTTTTTTTTAAAAAATCTTTCAAAAAATAAACAAATTTAATATTTTTAGACCTTGACTAAAATTTATCATAAATCATATCTCGTGATTTATGATAAATTGTATTATGTTCGATATGATATAACTTATAAATGAGGTAGATTAAGGTTGTCATTTCCAACTTAATTGACCCATTTTGATATTTTTATCAGGTATAGATTCAAGTAAATAAAATATAAAATTTTAATAGAAAAATGATGTTGCTTCGGTAATAATGATCATCTTATTTTGACACGTCACCCTTGTGATGGTAAAAAGAAAAAAATATTGGGGCAATCAAGGTTTGATGTTTTGGATCAATCAAGTAGATTAAACTTAATTAAATATTTAATAATGGGCAAAGTTCAAATGGATTGATTATATTTTTTACATTTATTGAGGTCCAATAGGTATTAATAGGGGTAAAAATTTGGGTTCAGGTATTCAAAATCTGACCCGACTCAATTGGATAATACTTGATCAAGTAATACCCAAACTTGAATTTATTGTTGTCTCGGGCTCAGTAGAATTTATTCTATCCAAAACTTGATTAATACCCATTCATTATTATATATGAATTAAATATAATTTATTCAACAACACAATAATAGAATATAAGAGAACTTTAATATTATTAGAAATTCTAATTCTGCTTTTCTTTCTTGTTTCACAAGAAATAAGAAATAAACGTTGTTCAAAGGTGTACATGTACGTACATCATCACAGCATGCGCTGCCACTCCATCGGTCGGCGCCACCATCGCAGCACGCAGCTTGCAGCCCGTAGCCCGCGGTCGTCACCGGCCATCCCACAATCGCAGCTGCCAAGCCGCATCCGCGGCCACCGCCGCCTCCCTCCTTCCCCGGTGTCTGCCTCACTGTTCCTCACCCATCCCCGACGCTGTCATCCCCTCGCTGCCGGCTAGCTCGCGGCCATCACAACAGTCCGCAACCATCGCTGCTAAGTCGGGCCTCGGCCACCACAGCAGCTCTCCCCTCTTCTCCGATCACCGTGACCAGACACAACCCCCCGCGACCTTGCTGTTGATAGCTGCAGCCAACCATCGTCGTCTCTGTTCTTCTCCGGCTAGATCTGCTCACATAGCTTATGGATCCGGAAGCCATCTCGCGGAGCGGCCTCATTCACCATCGGAGCTACGACCAACAGCTCTTCGGTGGCTGCTCCTCCTTTGCAAACTTAGCGATTTCAGAGTTTCATTACTGCAGGCCACCGGCTGGAGAGGAAGAAGTCGACATTAGGGTCATGAACCACTTTACCTAATTGATTCTATTCGTTCCATAAATTAATTGGTTAGTTAAGTTTAGTTAGACGATTGATCCGGTGTGAATCGGTTTAATGGATAAGTTAGTTCGATAAGTAACTAGATTGATTAGTTGGCTATATCGACTAACCTATGTATTGGTTAATAAATAGGTGAGAACTATTACTGGACATATAGTGGAATTTAGTGACATGTTGTATTTTCGGTTGTAGGACTCTGAGTTGAAGCAGATTCTCGGTTGTGAAGACATTCATTATGATCTACATATCAGGCGGGTATTTCTTTTCTTGTTCTCTTTAGGATATTGACCTTAGTACATGATATATGGATTTGATAGGTAGTTCTATTACCTTAACTCTATTCATGTCATTTCTTGATTTTGATACTTTAATGCTTGATCTTTGAGTTAATCTACTTATTATCCAGGCAGTCTTATTGTTTTGACTATTCGTGCTTTATAGCGATACACACATGTATGGTGTGTATCACAGTTTGGTACACACGTATGTGATGTGAATCGTAGGTCCGTACTCACGTGTGTGGTGGGTACTATAGGGAATGTTACACATATGTATAATGTGTATCATATGTGATTACCTTGTGTGTTTTTGATTGTATATATTGCATGGATATGAGTATATATTGTGATTATATCTTATTGTGTGATGCTCATTGTATTATACATTGCATTTTATGCATGCTGTCGACTACGATCTCTCTTGTGGTTGAGAGAGAGTTGTCAATCATATTCTGTTCACTCGGCCACTCGGGATAGTGGTAGCTGGAGTGGTGAGCAGCTTGTCATGTCGTACCCACTCGGCCATTCAGGGTAGTGGTAGCTGGAGTTGTGTGCAGGCAGAGATCCTCTCTGATAGTAGCTAGATAGCTACTTTGCATACTAATCACTCATCCACTTGAGAACAGTGGTAGCTAGAGTGTCATTCAGTTGTCATGTTCTGTCCACTCGGCCATATAGATGTTGTGGTAATTGGAGTGGTGAGCGAGAGTGACCATGCATATGCATGTATTGTGTTTTGCACATGTTGGATGCACTTATATATGTATGTACCTTGCATATGCTTGTGATATATTACATATGTTTGAGATATGATTGTGGCATTGGTTTGACATTGTCGGACATGCTATTGGTATGTATATACCGTGGCTGTATTATTATTATGTTATGATTATTACAATTGTGTGCTACTTGTTCATTGTTTTACTGTATATATCATGTTTGTGATTGAGTTGTTTTTCTTTCAGATAGTGATTGTTATACGCTGGGCTCCCACGAGACCCATTCATGGTAGAGTGTTTCTCTCGTAGCCCGTAGCTAGATACCTACCTCCTATCTGCCCACGAGATCCATTCGTAGTAGAGTGTTTCTCCTATAGACAGGACCATGACATTTTGGACTGCCCACGAGATCCATTCGTGGTAGAGTGTTTCTCCCGCAGTCCATAGCTAGATAGTTAGGAGTCTTGGTCATTTGTATTTCTTGTGATAGAGCTATTTGCTCACTTGATGATAACACTTGCACTTGTACATGCTTATGATGTGCAGTACCCATGTTGACCATTACCTATCGATTCTCATTGTATTATACATAGCTGAGCAGGATCATATATTGGTAGTTGATACATACGACCATTACCTATCGATTCTCATTGTATTATACATTGCTGAGCAGTATCATATATTGGTAGTTGATACATACTTATGTTTATTCTCAGTTGATAAAGATATTCTTTAAGACTGTATGTACTTTTGATCTCCTTACTATTATTGGTTGTTATACACTATCCTCTTATACCCGCGGAGTTATTTGGACTCACAACCCCCTTTTGTGTTTAACTTCCTCAAGTATCAGATAGATGATATGTGGTGTCGTCTGGAGGTCCTATCCGCTAGTCCCATGTCATGTCGAGGGTTTTCCGGAATTATTTCTTGTTGCATTTTCATTGCATTTTAGTCTTTGCACTTGTTTTGTAATAAGTGAACACATGCGTGAATTTTGGATTCCATTTGGTACTTTGATTTGGTTATTTGTTGTTATGTTAAGCCGTGTTGGCATGCAGTCTATACTATTTCCATATGAGTGGATTTGTTTATGGCTTTACACTTGTCATTTAGTTATTATTATTTTGTGTGGGTTTATGCTTTTATCAGTTATGTGGGTTTGTATCATGGTTGTATCTAACATTATCACAAGGGGTACCGTCTGTTATGTCGGGAAGGCATACTTATGAGGCATGACACACTTAGGTAGGATACTTTAATGGTATCAAAGCAGGTCTATTTTGCTTGAATTTGCTCAAGGTTTACCAGATTTTAGCCGAATGACTTTGTTCTGGTTGGATCTTAGATGATAGATCTGAATTTTTCGTGTTTGGTCTTTACATGTGAAGTTGCAATGCAATTATGTTTTAACGAATGGTTTGTTATTCCAACTTACTTTAATGTGTCCATTTTTCGGTTCCTCTAAGCATAGAAAGGGTTGGGATTGCAATTGAGTTGAAGATTTTGTTTCTAATTGAATCTTTTATCATATCAATATATGGAGCATGGATAGTGTATGACTTGCTATTTTTTTTATAAAATAGGGGGCAACATATTTTTTAAAAAATTAGTGAGATGAAATTGATTCAAAAAAAAGAAGAGTGAGAGGACCGATTTTGGAAAAAGTGTTTTTTGAGATGGCAATGATGAAGCAATAGCGAGAAACATTCAAACAAAAATGATGAGAGATCTAAAGCATTTATTTTTCACAATACTCATTTGGTTTTTGTGTTAATGATTTAACTTGGGATTAGTCCAACATTTAATCTCTTTTGGAGTAAAATGATTCACAATTAAGTCTCCGACCAAAATTTCTCAATTCTCATAAATATGTGATTGGAACCTTAATTTTACTTATTCATGCAAAATTTTTCTTCATCGGTTGTAATCCCGAAAAGATAGATTAGTAATCTCTTTCTATTCTCCTATCTCTCTGAGTAGATGTCAGAACTCCAATTATCCTCTTTCCAATATCCTTGTCTCTTAGAGTAGTATCAACCTTAACACGGTCTCTCGTTTTACCTTTTTGAATATCTCATTTAAAATTTATAGTTTAATCAAATACTCTTAAAAGACTAATATAATGTCTCCTGATTTGACTCTTAAAAGACCAATATCAAGCCTCAAGTCATCATAGGTTGTGTTATTATTGCGTTTTTTTTTTGTTCTATCTTAGTTTATCTATAAGTTTCAGCTTCAGACTAATAGAGTAAAAAATATTAGGTGTAATCAAGTTTAAGGCATATTTATTGTTCAATATTATTTTTTTGAATTTCTTGCCCAATAATATATTATGGGATTTTCTTATATATATATAGTTAACTTCCAAGATTCTTCTTATGAATTGAGACTTGTTGATTTTTTTATCGTTATTTGAGATATCATAAAATTCATGCTTGACCAATGGTAAAAATGGGCAAAGTTGAGCCAATCAGTTGCTGCATATTATTAGACAGGTAGATTCATTTGTTTCATCTTCCGTGGAGCACCAAAGAAGAAGAGGCTGTGTTGCAGTGTATGAGCTACTTCTAAAATTCCAAAATATGTTTTCCGAAAGAGTTTGTGGTCTAGGTTTCCATTCAAGTTGTACTCACAGTAAACAGATAGATCGATAGACCAGCATCGAGAAAAAAATTTCAATTTACCATGTAACAACGATTGACTTCATAAATTTTGTTTGCCTTTCTTTTATTCAAGCTCCTATGCTTTCAGTTGCATTTGTATTGTTGAATCAGGACAATATAAGCGTAGGCGAAAGAGTAATAATGTATCTTCCATGGTGTGCAGATACAAGCTCTGAAGTACGTAAATTAACAGCTCAAGTATTAACATACATCTGGTTTATAAAAATTATATTCTTGCTTTGGACCACTAAGTCAATTTTGTCTTCTAGATTCTTGGTCCATTCTTCAACATTGCATTATCACTTCCGAAACTAGTGGCATCTGTTAATTATACTGATAATGAAGTTTCATATAGTGCTTTGTCCTCTCTTGAAGATGTTATTTCCATTTTAAGAATGGTAGGAATCTTATACTACTATTTAATGTATTCATTTTTATAGGTAATATTCTACTAACAATCATATTTGACTTTTAATAGGGTTATTTCATCTGTTTGTGCTTTGCTAATGAGAGATGAGGTTACCTAATTGACTTTTTTGTTGATCAACATTCTAGTGTTGCACTGATACTTTGAACAACTAGTTATCTCATTGCATATATGCACCAGGGCTATATGTGATAAGATCAAGCAAGCAACAGATGATGCTATTCAGCCTGTCACTGAGTTCATTAATAAGCGAGGCAATGAATTACAGATATTTCAAGGTTTGTGTTTGTCTTATCTATTAGTTGGTATCTCAAATGTTGTACTACACATCCTAATCCATGTTTAAAATATCGAGCCATTTTAGAGTTTCGATTTATGACCAGAACGATATGATTTTGGTACAATTTCGAGTCATATTGATATGATTTTGATATTTTTTAAATATAAAATATATTAATTAAAATTAATTTTTTTAACCTAAATATTAAAAATAAAATAAAAAAATGTGGTGGGGGCTCGCGACCCCGCGGAGGTCAGGGGTTGCGATGCTCCCGCGATCCCAAGGCGAACTTCGAGAGGTAGCCGAGGCGCCGCAATCCGCGGAGGTATCGTCAAGGTTACGAGGCACTGTGGAGACGTCGTGATCCTTTCTTGAGCCCATGGCGCTTCTGTGAGGTCGCAGGGGCTTGTGTGTCAACATGTGTGCAAAATTTGCTATTCACAAGCCATATTTTATTCATTTGTAAGTTTTGTGGTTAGTATAAATTTTTGAAACTTTGATGTTGAATATGACCCTTAAATGATTTATTTCTTAGATACATGATTGAGTGATGGGGACTCTTTCTCCTACTTGATAGTTCTATTCTTGTCATGCCTATTTTTTATCTATAATTTTGTGTCATACCTTCTCCTTTGGATGAATATTTTGTCTAGAATTTTATATCATGTCTTCCCTTTTAGATGCTCAAATATTAGGTTACTAGGTATTGATCCACACCATTTTGGATGGTGTAGGCAATAGTATACAGATAATGAGAGGGATTCCATAATTATGATGTATCATCATAATAGAAGTGAGAACAGAATATATAGTAGTAGAAAATTTATATTTTATGATCCATCTTTTTTTTTTTCTATAAAAGCACTTTCCGTAGGCAAATAATAGATGATTAATTGATAATACACAAATATAGAAAAAAAAGATAATAATAATTTCATATTTTATGAATTCTTAGAGATATTCTGACCAAAAGATTATTTCAGAAAATAATATCTAAATAACACAAATAACATTATTTTTTTTTCTTCCTTGCAAGGAAGGTAAGTTGGTAATAACACAATTGACACAACTCAATTATTTCAGAAAATAATATCTAAATAACACAAATAACACAACTCAATTGAGTTCTTTCAAACTTAATCGCGGTACCTTATTTGTTGTTCTCAATGGTCTCAACAAATTCTAAAATCATTATCAGAGCAATAATAATTGTCATCAACTTAAGGTGAAGCAACATAAAGGTAAGTTGGTCTACATTTGAAAGAGTAGTTCTTACAAACTTGAAGAAAAATTAATCACACTTCATTATATCCGTAGGAACATTGCGAAGGATAAACAAGGATTTATCTTGTTTTAACAATTTTAGAATCTTAGAGATATTCTTTTAAGTTTCTTCAACACTAGTTTGAGGCTACTGTGTAGAATAGATTGCTCTTATAAGATTAGTAAGGCAGCAAGTGGAGAGAGAACTAAGATATAAAAAATAGATAATTCATTCCCAACCAACACCCAAGGCCTAGTGTAAGTTTTGAATTCCAGCAGCATGATTTCTAGGTTAAACTGAACAAATTGTCTTTGAAAATGCAAATTTTGATCTTGAGCATTCATTACATTGTCTTTTATTACATTTGCAAAGAGAGTCTTGGTTTAACAAATCTATCTTTTAATACATTTGCAAAGAGAGTCATGTGTGGCATTGTGACAAACAATTAATGAGAATGTAGAAAATCACTTATTGAACACTTCTTCCTTGTGCATATTTCGTTCCTTTGCAGCTAGAGAGCTCAAAGCCAAAGTTGAGCCACTAAACTAAAAATCACAAAATGAAATCAATATGCCTTCCATTCCTTACAGGCGCCAATGAAAATTAAACTATAATAGTTTTGGTATTTTCTAGCTCTTTGTCCTTAGCTTTCCCAAACAGAATGGCCATTCTTGTATATGCATATTGTAATAGGTGAATGGTCTAAATTATTCTGTTATTACCTCAACAATGATAATAAAAAGAAAAGGAGATAGATGACTTCATTGCCTAAGTCCTCTACTATTCTTGAAAGTTCACCCTACAACTCCATTTATTAGTATAGAATTGCTGCTTGATGTAAGAAACAACTCCATCTATGTAATCCAACTTAGAGGAAGACCATTTAGCTCAAGGACAATGCTGTGATTGAGCCAATTCATCTAATCAAATGCGTTTTTCAAAGCCAATGTTAATTATAGCTGCCCTTTTACTTGCATCACCAGTTTAACACTTAAGTGGCACACATAAAGCAATCACCCCTTCTTGAAAGCATATTGAAATTTTATGTAGTTTAGTTGTACTGAGCCATTAATTCACAATGCAGATTTTCGATGCTATGGGCCTAACATCTTGAATAAGAATCTTACTTTCTTTCTTCGAAATAAGTGTCAAAAAAGTTTTTTTTTGTATATTGCCTTCATAAAGCTGATGAAACATAAGAATAATGCCTTGTTTGAAGATAGACCTAGACGCCTTAGGAATTTAGAATTGAATTTATCAATTTTATAAAAGCCCAAAGGTTACACAAGTTGCATGAATGCTAGATTTTGATCTCTTGAAAGAGAGCATGAGTACGTTGAATATTACAATTGCTTTGTGCCTCCAGAATTCTTTTGATGTATTCAGTGAATTTTGAAGGTATACTATTGGAGTTAGAAAAGGATTGAACAGTTCCTTAACCTCAACAATTCTCTAACTTCATGCTTCTTTTCCTTTCCATGACAATATATGGAAGCAAGCATTGTTCTCATTAACTTCTTTGATTCACATAAATTTAGCTATGTGCTTCTAATTGCTTTCTTTGACTCAAAGAATCAGGTTTATTGTTGAGTTTAAAGCCCTTCTTCATCAATTTCATCTTGAGTGAGTTCGCTGTGAAAATCAAGGTTAGACTTGGCTGTAAGGCATATAACTGGCTCAATTGATGTCTCTACTACTACATGATCATACCTAGCAGCAACCTCCACATCAACAATATGCCATGGATGCATAAAGGGGTTGTATTGAGTCCCCACGGGATGAGCTGATGGTTAGTGCATGAGGTGTTGCCACCATGAGGTCTGGGGGTCAAATCCTGGCTAGTAGCCAGGTTCCTGCCCTCCCTTATG
>JBBUKS010052824.1:0-10047 GCA_038050645.1 Hedychium gardnerianum
AAATTATTATTTTTAATTTATTTAATATATTTTAATTATAATTACATTTATAAATTATATCACTAATTTCATAAAAATATATATATAATAAAATATTAAAAAAATTATATGCATAAATGTAAAATATAGTGTGGATAAATTAAAATATATGTTGATAATTAAATTATGAATAAGACAAATAGAATATTCTAATGAATATTCTTTTTTGGTGTAATATAGTATGGATGGATTGGAATTAAAATTGTATTTGATGTTGAAATTATATCATTTTAGTGTGAAAATTATACTAAATATAGTGTTTGTGGTTGAAGATGATCTAAGGTATAGCACAATTGGTTGTCATGAGATAGAATTATAAAATTGGACTAAGGTTGATTCGTGAGGTTTCACCACCACCTTGAAGTATGCCCTTTCACATTGGGGCCAGCTGTATATGTGATTTACTTCTTCCCAATGACGTCGAGCAGTCAGGATTACGGATTTTATTTTTTTAGAAAAAGGATGACAACATTTGCCTCGGAGCTATAGTGCGATGGTAAAAGATAAAACGAACTCCTTAGACAATTTGAGTTTAAATCTCACTTAAAATAAATTACACCTAAGGAGTTTGAAAAACTTATGATGTCGTCAATCAAGACTCATCTGCACTTCCAAATTTACCTTGTGGCTAATGAAATTTTTTTATAGGACCGTATGGACCACCTCTAGGAAATTGTAAGAATTAGATATCCGTGGATTACCAAAAAAAATGATGACCACATTTAAATAGAGAAATGAAAACAAAACCAAAACCAAAACCAAAACAAAGATCAAAATATGAGATCATCATAAATTGAAGACAACCTCTTGAAGCTCCTGAAGCATGTCGATAAACATCATCATATTCCACTTACAGAATTTCTCGCCCATACAGAAGTGTTTTGCAACTCTCTAAAGAAGAGAGGGGATGCCATTGTCAAGTCTACAAGGGCATAAAGAATACAGACTTGAAACGACACTGCAACTCTGACAAAAATTCTGACAACATTGTGAAGGCAAACAATTCAAATAAGTGGCTAAATCTTTTTCTTTTTTCCGAAAGTCATGAAATAGCCGCTACATGTGCACAACGCCTGACATCCATGGCACGACAATGGGTGCATTATGGTGATTGTTCCGGTACGACTCCGAGTACTTGTCTTTGAAATTCAATCGAGGCATATCAGCCTGCATTTGCCGAGATTATTAAAGAAAAGAAAGAAGATGCACATGTACATTAAGTGATTGAGCAAGCAAAATCATGTAAGGAAGAGACTTGTGCCCATGTACTTGCCAAAATCATTAAGAAAAGGAAATATTGTGACAGCCCAATTTAATCTCATAGTCAGTTGTGGTTTATAAGTTAAGATGAGTGAGTGTCAATTGTCTCGAGCTTAAATAATTTAGGCCAATGGTTGGCCATGTCAAGTTAATAGATCAGTCTTCACCGAGATTGTGACAAAGACCTACATTAAGACTTCTTGCATGTTGTGATAAAGACTTAGCTTCAAGTCGAGCCCATTTTGCAGTTAATAGAAGAAGAGAATGATTGATCTTTGGAACAAACACATCATACTACCTGGTGTTAGCCAATGCATGATTTACAGACATTTAATTTTGTAGAGAAAACATAATTAGTAGAACAAGAACCAGTGGATCATTTTTTAAGGTTTCTAATACAATTTTTACTTTACCTCATTATTAAATGAGGTATTTTTCACTTACATAAACTTGTAGTTTCTCATTTTATTATCAATATCAGTTACATAACAGTGGCTGAGCACAAATACAACTAAATCTCTCTCTTTATATTCCATACTCCACATTGAAAAAAACACTCTTCAAAACAGGTAATGTTTCATGTCTATCCTATTGAAAGTTGCTTGCTAAAGAAGCATTAGCATTTCGATATGAAGACTAGACACCAACTTGTAGTTAAAGGTGTTGGGTTGAGGTCACTTTGCACTACTTGTTAGGAACACATGACCAAGAAACTATTGCTATGACCAAACTCAATAAGGTCAATGCCTTAATCTACCACCTAGAGTTGCCACCAATGTATTCAGAATACAAGTCATTCTTAAAGCCACATGATAGAAGCTAATACAGTATACAAACACACATGAATTTCTAAAAAAAAATTAACATTAATTATATTAACAACAATGCATACATCACAGGCCATATAATACGTAATATGTCAACTGAATCACTTGAACAAAATTTTCATCAAACTAACAATTAAATTAGCATGCCTAACCAAGACATATTTGCATAAAAGAAAATTGCATATAATTAAACAATACATTTAGCAAATAATATAATACAACATCTTAACCAACTCATAAGTCTATGAAAAAACGTACACGCTGACTAAAGAAATAATAACTACAACAAGACTTCTTTATTAGATATCAATCAGCATCTCTAGTTGGGAGGACTGTTTGAATTATTGATAGCCAAGTGGAAGGTATCCATGCATTAACTATGCATGTGGATGAGGGGCTCTTAGACCTCAAGCCAAGATTGTGACATCTTTAAGGGCCATTTGAAGGCCCCGAAGGAGGGTGAATTCCTCCTTATAGGGGATGAGATGATCAGGCATTGACCAAAAAAGGAATTCTCTCAACTCCAGCAATGTTCTTTTGCTTATTTACCTAGTATGATTATGGCATGCTTACTTTGGCCAATTCACATTCACCTCATCCTTAAAATGTTTCCTATGTGTATTTGTGTTCTCTACTTGAACTGACTTCAAATAATAAGAGATGAATCATTTCTTCAGTTACCACAGGAAGAATCTGAAATTTAGCATGCAATTTAAGATGGTAATATGTGCAAAAATGAAAAATGTGATACCTGCTTCAGCCAGCATTCCTGATGCTTGTGTTCATATATATCTGGTGAATAGCACCCAAATTCTGATGGGCAATAAACCCATATATTGCATTTCATTCCCCCTGGCTTTGTGCGTTTTGCCTGATCTAAGCAAGCCTGACAACAATCGGCTGCACTTTCTTTATGGTGGGTAAGACCCCATCTAACAGCAGCTCCATCATAATCAGTATGTAGCTCAGCATGGCATTCAGGAGGCATTGATGGACCAGGAATTATCTCTTCTACATAAAGATACATTATAGAATTCATGAATTAGTTCCTCCTGATTGGTGAAATGAAGTACTATATTTATACAGCATAACTGGGAAACATCATGAGATGATTATCAACTCAATTTTGACAATCAACACAGAACAGAAAAGGTAAATGCTCAACAAATTATTAAAGATTTGAAGTAAACAAATTTACCGAAATCTGGTTCATGTTCGGGTTTATCATCATGCAGAGTGTTGATAACATTAGTTGGGATCCAAAGTCCAATTCCTTCCATTAGAAGAGGCCAATTAGTCTCCAGTGATTGTTTCAGCATCTCTACGAACCCCAGCAGTGAATTTAAGAACAATCATCAAGGTTGTGATATAACATAAATGCACAAGCAAACAAAGCATACTTGCTTCCCTAAAAGGGATGCTTGAATTTGAAGATTTTGAGTTTGTTGCTTTTCTAACTTCTTCAAGCTTTTGGACACGCCATAAATTCACTGCAGCTGCTCAAAAGTCAAAATAACTAACATGTCAAACTAGAACTACCCTCCAGCTGAAGTTTATTTTCCAAATAATAATGTCCTTTAGCCTGTCAATTTCCAGACTGTGTGAAATTAGGATGTAAACAGCCATTGGCATCCACTCAACCATTAATTTCTTTTGTTGCCAAGATTGAGCATAGTTACTTTGTTAAAGAACCTAAAGAACCCTACAGAAATCAAAATATAATGTTATTTATTTATTTTTGCATTGAAAGCATATTTTGTATTGGCGATCTCCTTCCTGAAACAAAAGAAGAATTGTACACAATTACATTCATAATTTACATACTTCTTCCCTTTGCACATCTATTATTATCAACAAGATGTCATTTTCTAAATTGCCAGAATACTAGAGCGCAAATGCAAACTGTGAAACAGTGTAACAGATTTTGAAAAAAAATCATCTCATTATTCTAATGACCAAGTGACATTACTAAATAGGCAGAAAATTGAATCTAAGGTCTTTATCATGATCGAACAATGAAATCATTGTCCAGAAAGCTAGGTTAATAGTTGCCTATAAGAACTTTTGGTTACCCAAAATAAACTGTAATGTCAGAAATGTTAAAAATATGAAACATGAAACTAGCAAGCAACTCCTGAAACATATTCTAACTATAATTAGAAAGTTATGCTACTGAAAGAAACACTTGTTTCATCTGTACCAAGCAAAGGGAAACAATCGGTCTAACATCGTATAAAAATAGAGCAGTTAGGGGGAGGACAGGATTATGTTGAATTTCAAAGAAGCTAAAGAATCAGAGCTAGTGTTATTGGATCTAAAGTCTGGACTGAAATTTTGTAACAGGAATTCCATAAGAATTTTAGAACGCATTGAAATATCAAAACAACCAATTTCTTAAAGATATCATTTTCTAATCCTGTGACCTGAGCTCACCAAAGTCCAAACGATCAAGCTATCTATGCATGAACGAATGAACCAACTTAGTGAACAAATTCATGAAAACAACTGATCAACAAGCTCAAATAAACATGAAAAGGATAACCAACCCTGTTGTTCCGTCACGTTAGTATTGTCGACACCTCGCAGCCTCTGCAGAATCTCGCTGACCAACTTATGCATCACCAGTTGTGGCAACTGAATACGCCCCTTTTTCTCTTCTCTGGATAACTCCATCCTGAGCATCCTCGCCTACTCAAGTCCAATGAAACGGAAAGTTTCACTAGTTAAATCCTCAATCCCAAACCGTGTGTTGAAGAATAGAAATCGAGTTACCGCACTAACGAGAGCCAAAGGCTCCATTTCTCTTCGTATCCGGATCGATTCTTCCATTTTCTTTGTCTGATCTGCAACCACAAAAAAGATTCAATTTTATTTTAAAAATTACCGAAAAAAGTCAGCATGTGTATTCCGCAACAAGAAAAAGTTGGTCTTTGTACCGGCGAGAGAATTGCGGCTGAGCCCAGGCGAAGGGCGGAAGAAGAAGGAAGTGTATAACGATTGAATCACGAGGAGCGCGGCGACCAGATTAACGCAGCAAATCACAAAGGTGATCCGCTTGAAGGAACAGCAGCATCTGCCCCTCACCCACTCAGCCGCGCTGACCCTCGCCATAATCCCGTAGTCACATTCGCATCTACCGCGGTTTCATGACATCATCTCCGGACCTCTGCAGCGCTGGACTTGGCCGGACCTTGCATGGAGTTTCGAGGGGATGGAGATTCACAGCCGGTGTCCACGGACAAGGAGGATGAGGATGTCGATGTCAAAGTCAAAGGAAAAAAGCTAAGATTTCCGGAAGGTTACCGGACTTTGCCTTCCTTCGAGGAACGGGAAGGGGAGAAGAGACTCCGGCGAAAGGAAGGAGGAGAGAACTGTAGAAACATATTTTCTTATTTTCGACCATTTACAATGAAGGAAAATGAGATACTTTTTCTATTTACTCTTTTAAATTTGTAATTTTATCTCTCGAAAACATTTAACGTCACTATTTTAACCAAAATTTTTAATAATCCAAAAATATTCAAGCAATTTACTTCTAGTGATTACTTTTAAGCTTTAGCAAATAATATAATTTTGTGAGGTAAAATAGAAAAACCCTAAAACAATGCATATTTTTTTATTTCTTTTATTAAAAAGATAATTAGTTTATGACAACGTTTTTAATTGCGAGATTTGATATTCCAATATTGCACATCATAAAATTATTTTAATAATGTTTTTGTTACTTTTCTAGATTACTTGTCATTGAATCAATCTCATCTTATTCTAAAAGTTCAAGTGTATTATTTGTAGTTAGTATGTTGTCCACTTCATAACATAATTAGCATTTAAAATATAATAAATATGATTAAATAAATAAATTAATCTCCTAGGAACTTTTTATTTTTCATTTATTAAACAATGTCCTAAGAATTTCAAAACTTTGTTCTTTTTTTTTAAAAAAAAACATTTTTACTCCAGCTACATAACAAATATATGATTGAATTTTATTAGAATTGAAAAATATCATATCATTATTCGGTGTATATATTTTATATTTTTAATATTCTCCCTATTTGTGAATACATTTTATTATATTAATTTAAATTTAACACACAATTTGGAGAGATATTATTTGATTTGTTAATAATAATACAAGACGTCAAGCAAATGGTGCTCAATTATTAATAAGTCTGACTAATTAATTAGCTTTGAATGATCTAATTGTAATTTAATTTTAAATACCATGCTCCATCAACAACCTTCTTTGTCAATTAATTAAAATTTAAAGATCATTGTAAGTGCATTAGATAAGAAATTGTGATCCAAATAAATTAATTAGAGGTGGGATGTGGATTATGTCATCCATGAGCAAACATTAGGTTTCAAATCTGTGTATTGATTACTTACATAAAAAAAAAGATAACATCTAATTGGGGCGGCATTAATTACTTACATGTGTTTACTTATAGATGAAGGAGAAAGAGAGAAATATCGTGGGAAAGACAAAATGACAAGAGTATTTTTGTCTTTCTTTTAAATCAGCATTCGTCTACCTCACACTACAATCTTGACTTTGTCATTCGATGCTTGAAACATCATTTTTGTTATCTATTTGTTAGGATTTATGACTTCAACTTTATCATTTACTAATGACAACTTGATTTTGATTATGATCTCAATATTAATTTTATTCTTATAATTTCAACTTCAATCGTGGCTTTGACTAGATTGTTCATTGTCAATCCACGACCTCATCCAATTATGTTAGAGTCTTTGTTTGTTGTTTGTTCCCTTGCTCATGGTCTCGGAGGTCTTTTAACTTTTTGATACAATAAGATCAAAGGATAGAAAAAGAGTTTTATGTTAACTTCATTTTTTTAAAGATAGAAATCATCTAGCTATAAAATCAGTACTATATATATATATATATCACAACTTGCACCTAATTTGAGGGGTGAGTAAAAAGTTGATTAAATTAAATTAATCGATTGAACCTATCGAAGTAAAAGTTCGATTCCATTAATTCAAAATTTTAATATTTTTTTCTTAAAATATCAATTATTTCGATCAAATCTATTCGATCTCAATTATTTTTAAAAAAAATCCAAATTTGGTTACACAGGTTAAATAAATTAAACCAAATTCGACTATGCCCGAACGAAAATTGAGAATTTAAAATTTTTAATTTTGTAATTCGTGACTCTCCCCCTCCGAGTCCTGAATTGATTGAAAGTTCAGTTATTTCGATTTTCGATTGATTTAATCGATATTTTATTGATTTACTTTATTTAATTTTTATACGAAAGTTTGATCGGTTCGTTTAGATTAAAAAAAATTGATTTATTCAATTTCATCACCCCTAAACACTGTTCTTAATGACCTTAGAAAACATATACTTCCCAAAAAGAACAAATGTATAATTATTACAGCATAAATTTGTTGATTAAATGTCAATAATGACTATACTTTTTTCATTTAAATGTTGTCATTGATGCATATTTATTTGCAAGAATTATATTTTAGAAATAAATTTATTTTATTCTATCACATAAGTTGCAAAATATTAAAACTACACTCTATTGTTATTTTTGTAGCAAGTTGATACTTAGTATCTGAGCTTATCTGAGATTTTCCTTAAGTTAGTGTATTGTCTATATCTATGTGATAAATAACTTGTTGTTGTTATAAATATAAAAAATGACAAAATTTATGATAATATTGTCATACAAATCTTTCTTGTGTGATGCGTACCTCACATGTTCTTTTTGTAATATTTTTCTATTATTTTACTGTATAAGAGAATGAATGATATATCATAAATTAACTTATTACCGTTCTTAATGTCATTAGAAAACATATACTTCCTACCTATAACACATACAATTATTAAAGCATGTTGCTTCAAATGAGAAAGTAAAGGTTAGTAATAACTATACTTTTTTCATTTAAATCTTGTATGCATGTCTATTTACAAGAATTATATTTGAGAAATAAATTTGTTTTATTCTATCACCTAAGTTGCAAAGTATTAAAACTACATTCTATTATCATTTTTTAGCAAGCTGATACTTAATATTTGAGCTTTTGGTTAGTGCATTCTCTATACTTGATAAATATCAAAAAGGATAAAATTTATGATAATATTACCATAAAAAAATTTCTTGTGTGATGCATCACATGTATTTTTCTATTCTTTTAGAATACAGGAGAATGATATATCACAACTTACACCTAATTTTAAGAGTGAGCACACTGTGGGTTAAAATCAATTCTATCTCGGTTTTAAAATTTTAAATTTAGTTATACCGATTAAATAAATTAAACCGAATTCGGCTATGTCCGAATCAAAATCGGGAATTTAAATCTCTAATTTTGTAATTCGTGATTTTCCTTCCCTCTCGAGTCTCAATTTAACCAAAATTTGATTATTTAAATTTATAATCAATTTAATCAATTTTTATTAGTTCGATATATTCTATTTTTTATAAAAGTTTGATCAGTTCAATTAGATTTAAAAAATTGATTTATTCAATTTTAATTTAAATAATGTAGTCAGTTTGGTTATTATTCATCTCTAAACAATATTCTTAATGTCAAGAAATACAATTATTGTAGTATCTTCTTACTTCAAATGAGAAATTAAAAGTTATTAATAACTATACTTTTCATTTAAATGTTATCATTGATGAATGTATATTCTATCACAAAAGTTGCAATGTATTCAAACAACATCTTATTGTCATTTTTTAACAAACTAACACTTATTTGAGTTTTTCATTAGGTCAGTGCATTGTCTTAATAAATAGCTTATTGTTAGGGTGAATAAAAGATCTATTAAATTGAATTAATTAATGGAATTTATCAAAATTAAAAATTCAGTTTAGTTAATTCAAAATTTTATTTATTTTTTTAAAATATCAATTATTTGCTTTGTTTTAAAAATTCGAATTCAATATAATTTAAATTATTAAACTGAATTCGATTACACCCAAATCGAAATTGAGAGTTTAAAATTTTTAATTCTTGTGTCAGGCCCCGAGAGTATACTTATCCGACAAAAATCAAACAATACCTCCCCCGTACGACAGACAATTCCTAACTATATATTGGACAACAATAACATAACAAACACAACATTAACATAACATACACAACCACTCAATATATCCACAACTAATCTAAACAAAACAATAATAATAAGAAAATCTTCTCAACAGGAGAGGTGATATACGAACACAAGCCTACACGGCTTAAAATCAAACACAAGAGTGTAAGCCTATACAACTTACACCTACAAGACAGAAATAATGTCCAAAGTATGAAATCCGAAAACCAAGTCTGATACCGTCAATCATAATACAATTTTTTTATTACAATGCAAGAACGAAAAACTCAACTGATAAAACCAAAAAAAGAAAAGTAACAGATGAATACGTAGCGGAAAATGAAATCACCCTATGGTGCTATGGGACAAGCGGACGGGATCTCCAACGACTCAACTATAACCTGAAGAAAATAAACATACAGGTGATGAGTCCAAAATATCTTAGCGGGTAAGGAAGAATAGTGCATGACTAATATAAATATGGAAACAAAGGTATATAGTCTCGAATAGGAAAGCACCAACCTGATCAAAGGTACCGTAATAATAGTAATTACTTAAAACAGGTCTGATCCACTAGGTATAAAGTAGTGATCGCAAAATAATACAGAATCTGAAACAGTACTACTCAATACTCAGGAGCATCAATAAAATAGCATAAAACATCTACAAGCAAGTAAAACACATCCAATGTATCAAGTCACCATACAAGGTCAACAACCGTCTAAGTGTGCACAAATCCACAATAATAAAGCACATGCAAGTGCAAATGCATATGCAATGCAAAGTCACTCCTACTCACCACTCCAGCCATCACTACATCAATGTGATCGAATG
>JBBUKS010052835.1:0-10046 GCA_038050645.1 Hedychium gardnerianum
CACAACACATCTTATACCCATGCTACTACAACCTCTATACAACATCAACAAACCTTTACCTGTATGGATTGTGGCTGCCAGAAACTCAATAGGTGTGGATGCAGATGATCAGAGCAAAGGCCGAAACCAAGTTGGCAGTGAAGCGCAGGGAAGATAGACAAATCCGCAGTATCAACCTAGAAATGATCGGAAGCCAGATTCAACTAGCAATCAAATACAAAAACACCCAAAATGGATCACTAAACTATCCTTACCTTCATTGATGCTAGTTGGCCGAAGCTTGACCAAAATAGTCGGACAAAGAATTTCGACTGACAACCGATACTGAAGTGGCTGAGAGCAAATCAGAGCCTGCTGGAAGATGTACTAGCAGGTGAATGCTAGTTGATGACCAACTGTGGCCGGATTTACAAATCAAATTCACAGCTCTCGAGAAAAACTCGGCCAATGACCGGCGGTGTCGAATCGGACCCAAGTGGCCAATCTAGCCGAGAGAAAGAGGATCGAACCTAGCCTCTCTGATCCCAATCTGATCGGGGCTTGTAGCCGGCGATGGTCGATGAGGGGAACGATTGCGTCGAGTGGAAGTTGAGGACGGAGAAGATAAGTCAGCGGCGAATGGATTCGGTGATGCCGACCAGAGAAGGGAGAGGAGAACGAAAAGAGGTAAGGGGAGGCGTCGGTGGGTCAACGGGGCAGCACCCGCGGCAATCGGGTGGCGGCGATAGGCGATAGGTGGAGGTGACGGTGACGCTTTGGTTGTTTCGGGGAAGAAGGAAAGGATCAAGTAGGTTTCTTTGGGGAAGAGAAAGATAAATAGAAATAGATTTATATTTATAACTTAGGTTTAATAATATAAACTTAGGTTAATGAATTGTAACCTTAGGTTAATTAAATCAATCAACTCCCAACTTAATTGATATTTCAAACAGGTTTTATAAAAGCTTATTATTTATATCTCCGTACACTTCTCTAATTAGCTCTGATTAAATCCAAAAAATTTCCAATAAATTCTATAAATTTATTTCTTCGTTAATGCTCATTATCTAACTATTTTTAATTATCATATTTAATAGAGTGACTTGCCCTAACTAAAAGTTAGGTAAGGAAAAGTCTTAACTGAAAGTTAGGCAAAATAAAGTCATAACTGGAGGTTAGGCAAAGGGAAGTCCAAGTGGGTCAAGGAGAATCAGACAATTGACATGAGTGAGGAAGTCCTAGCAAGTCAAGGGTGACCAGATGCTAGGCAATGATAAAATTCTGATAGGTCAAGGTTGACCAAATGCTAGGCAATGACGAAGTCCCAATAGGTCATGGTTGACTAGATATTAGACAACGGAAAGTCCTAACAGGTCACGAATGACAAGATGTTGGGCAGAGGAAGTCCTGATAGGTTGAGGTCAACTAGATACCAGACAAGATCCGAATTCAGGCTTGAAAAGATTGAATTTAGGGTTACCAATCGATTGTTAGGAAGTGTCAATCGATTGGTAAATCCTAAACCCAAAATTTGAGTTTTAGGTTTGGGGAATCGATTAGCCCAATCGATTGACAGAGGTTTTCTCGAGAACAGAAGGTTTAGTAATCGATTGGGAGCTAATCCAATCAATTAGCTGACCAGTTTTCTTGATTGAACATAAGTCTTGTAATCGATTGGATTAATCGATTGAGAGCTAAACCGATCGATTGACTCAATCGATTGGGCAATTTGTTTGAGTGAACGGAATGGTTCGGAATCAATTAGGTAAATTGATTGGGTTATTTTATCAAGTGAACAGAAAGCTTCTGAACTAATTGACTCAATCGATTGGAAGATATCAGAGCCCCAGGTTGCGATAGCCTGTTTTCGTGTTTTCTTTTTCGGATTTCGGGATTTGTTTTCATCGATGCGACTTTCCGAGTTTGGGACAAGGCAGCGACAGGACATCTCCGGCAATAGGATGTAAGTTCATTCTGGTAGCTTATATTTTAGTATTCTCATGTTTGATATTTGATTTTCATAAATTTTTAGTTAAGGCTCTTTGTAGATGGATACAGTGGGAATTCCCTTGATGCATGATGCCTTATTTATCATTCTTGACATAGTTTAGGTGAACATTCCTTAAGGTTTGGTTGTCATGAAACAACTAAGCCAACTTGACCCTCGTCCACACAACTATAATCAAATTTACAAGGTATTTTGGTTTGGATACTATTGAGCTGGAGTTGCAATTAAACCCCAGCTAGGTTGGTCCGAAGGCTACAGATCGGTTGGCCAATTCAAAAAGTCACTTGGAATCAGGGTCCAAAAGCCAACTCCCAGTCAAGATATAGAGAACTCTCTAATCTTGGTCAGAGCTAGGCTTTGAACCAACACTTCAAGCAACGAACAAATCATCATGGACCCAAGATCATGCGTGTCATCCACAATGCATTAGTGACCGATTGATTTTATGGACACAATCCATTTAATGAGATATCACTGATTTAATGTGGATATCATACATGATCTTGCATAAAATACATCATCCAACTCCTAATGGTATTACTATAATTTGATCATGATGTCGACTGATTGCATAATCAATATCAAGTATCACCAAAAACAACTAGGCTCTGCCTTCTATTCCTATTTGCATCTTCAACACACACAAGCACACACACTATCAAGCTCAAGCTAACATCTCTGTCCTGAGGTCTATGGTCTTTGCTGACTTTGACTGTCAAAAGTGTGCCCTCTTAGGCCCATTTCTGAAACCATTCTTCTTTCCTTGTAGGTCCTCATTGACATTTTTTTGGTTGTCGCTTGGTTCAGTTTCCCTTTGATTTGCCCAAGATGATGTGGTCCACTTGTTCGTTCGTCCTCATCATCAATTAAGTTTGTTTGTGTCCTCTAACAAAGAGCTTGGCTGCACAGCAATACATATAGCTGCAAATTGTTGTTAATTTTTCATGTAAGCCTCAAATAGAATCTTATTTTGCTTTAAGTCTATGCTCCTGAATTGCTTGAATGGTGTTATCATCCTTTATTTCCAATTTGATCAGCAAAAGATTTTAGTAACTTGAAAAGTTCACAATATGAAGCAGACCAGCTTGGAACTAGTACATCATCTTGTTTCTGTATAAAATAAATTTTTGGTTAAGCTACTCACTTTTTTTTTGGAGCAAAATAATTTCAAATATTTGGAACATTTTGTTGGTCGTGTTCATCAACATCTGAAGTGTGATGTTAGCTTTGTTCTTTCTTTGCAACTGGATTTCTAAGGATGGTTGTTTCTGTTTGTTGCCATTTCCCATTCAAAGAGAGATTGTATTTTCACATTTCAGGCTACCTTCTATGGGAAAGTAGAAATATTATGGTTTGGTTAATTTCTTGATAGATGTGCTGCCTAGTAATTGTTAATCATGTTTGTATGACTATAAGCTGGATTATGGATACTTGAAATCTTGTTGAATTGCAATGCATAGAAATTTCGAAAGACTGTACTTGTAGCAAGTTCAACAAATGCGGTGTTTATTTATGTGCTCTGCTTTATGGAATCTGGAGTTGCTAATTACTCATTACCTCATAAAATCATTATATTTCTTGTTACCATCAAGGTAGTGCAGAGTTTTGTTCCATTTGTATCCAGTAGTTTTAAAAGACAATACAACTTGGAGGTTCTTACTGATACAAAGCTTTGGTATACTCTTACTTAGAATAAAAAGTGTTATTTGGAGCTTTCTCAATTAATGCCACTTCATATTCAGGTAAACATCTTGGATTTTTCAGCTTTCTATTCTTCATTGTGATCCACTTATTTTATTTCTTCCACCATATCACAGTGACTTTTGGTTAGTGTTCTGTTATGGAATGTCATATTCGTGTACTAGTTGGATAAGAAAAATGATCCGAAGCAGGAAGCCGTCATATTACTCATGTCTTATTTTTGATGATTTTCTTTCTGAAGCTTTTCTAGTTTTCAACCACAGACTGGTGCTTATCTGAAGCCATTAGTTCAGCAATAGATTCTTCATTGCCAAACACTATGTGCAGGTGACATTTTTTTTAATATAATTTAATAATCGATGTAGCAAACATTTAAGACAATAACTTGAAAAAAAACAATGACTGAATTTTTTTTTCTGTTGTAAGTTTACATGAGAATCATTAAATTCATATAGGGAACTGGTTGGCATATATTCAAAGAATTTATGAATTCACAGTTAGATCCAATTGATATGAAATTGATGATCTGAGTTGTGTATGCTTTAAAAACTTTGATACAGAAGGGGAGCCTTGACATAATGGTAAAGTTGCTGATCGGGTTGCCCTTTATGGTTTCAAATTTTGTCATGGTACTCATACCGAACAGGTCAGCCCTAACACTCTTAGTAATTTTTTTCCCAGTCAACTTGCATAATGACTTTTGTAAGTAATCTCCAAAGTTATTGTTAACAAATTTCACTCTCTTTTATGTGAGAAAATCTCAATATACCACTTTAGCTTTATTCCATGGATGCACAATCATGATTACCTCATTGCTGTCTAAGAGATGATACAATTCCTTACCTCAAGGGGAGATATGACTACATGATTATGAAGGTGGATAGGGAATAGGCATATGACCACTTAAACTGGACTTTATCAACGACTCAATGCTCCTGGGAGGTATCCCTACATCCCAAGTTAATATCACCATAGGTTGTATTATTCACAAAAGGATCAAGTTATGTGGAATGAAAGAAATATTTCCAAAGCATCAAAAGGAATCAGAGAGAATTGTCCACTCTCTCTCTCTCTCCAGATTTTCATGCTTTGAAAACCATTACAAATGATTAAAGAACCAGTTGACTCAGATAAATGAAGAGGAACAGGTTTTGGAGGAACGGTCCTATTCTTTCCTTTCTCTTTGGCTGATCACTAGGTCTTATCTGAACAGAAATTAGAGACGTAATGGTGAATATATTTTCCTTTTTCCTTGCTTTTTGCAGTTATTCTCTACTTAACTGATTGGGATAACCTGACATGTCCTCAAGCCTTGGAATTCACAAAATGAAGCAAAATAACATTGCATCTTGTTGACGCTATGATTTGACTTAGTTCAATCCCAACTTGTTTTAGTCACAGATTCTCAGGTCCATGGACAAAAGCTCTCAAGAAAACATCCAGCACCCACAAGATTCCATCCTATAAAGTATGTGAAGCATGCACCACACTTGCTAATTGCTAAATATTTCTGGCAACATGAGCAAAACTCTAGCTGAAGCTTGCACTGCACAAATTCCATGTGATGTGACCAATTGAATCTACCAACGGCAGCCGATCAATGCAGCCACTCTGTGTCTAACAATCTTTGCTATTAGTTAAAAAGAGTTTTAACAGCTTGGCATTTACAGGAGATGTGGTAACCATGGCAAAGATTCCATGGCTTTGACTTTTGCATTTAACATCATGCAGGGATCACATGGCCTGTTTTGGTTCCTTTTGTGCTTTTGCTAAGTGGCCTTTGCCATAAAGTAAGACAACAAAGCCCATCCCCCCAGAAGCTTTATGCCAATTTGAATGATTTGGCTTACCTTTGCTTAAAGTGGGCGAAGGGAGAAGACAATGTACCACAAAACGACATGCTTTTTTGATCCTTCTCTTATCTTTATGATTTTTCTCCAGAGCACCTTTGTCTTTGCTGAACATGGACTTGCTTTTGTGGTGTTCGCTGCACCTTTCTTCTTATCAGTTATTTCTTTCCAGTGTTACTGACACACATGCTTGCCTGCTTTGTTTCTGAGTGCATAAATAACTTGTTGGATCACTTTTTGTTCCAATTATTTTTTGTCTTTCATGTGATGTGATGCAGCACCAAGAGAGAGGGAAGAGGGATGGGAGCACATGGAATGGGGACTCCCCTTCTCCTACAGCTAAAAGGGACTTGTCAGCTAAAAAGGAGAGCCTGGAGAACACCCAAAGGCATATGGCAAAGGGAGAAAGGAAGAGGAACTGAAGCATCTTCTGTGACACTATCTCTATGTCATGACTAGCTGCCTTTTGACCCTTGTTGTTGACATGCCCTAACACATCATTGTGGAGTGAATAGTACTCAACGAGCTAGAGCTCAAGTGGGATCCAATTTGATTCAATTGCTTTAGCAAGAAACAACTTAATATATGATTCATTCAACTAAAATCAGTTTAGCTCCTTCAGGTATTCCGAGGGGAAATGATGATCAATTGGGTCAAGAAACAATTTGATACAGTCTCTATCAGTTGTTTGATGTGAAATGTCTATTTATACTACTCACTACTATTACATGAAGATCTATTACAAACACTGAGTGGTTAGACTGGACTTGTTGCTATTAGGATTTTTGATATAGAATCACATTGACTTGTTTTGATCTTAGATACGAGGATGAGGAAGAAAAATTCCTTGTCACTCATCTTACTGTCTTCCTAAGCAACACAATCCACTATTAACTCATGATTCTCCAAAATTGGAAATGGAATTCCAGTTCGCCCTCATTATCCTCCTCCTCCTCATCACAGATAGACTATGCATTACGATCGAATCCTGTGGCATCATCATGTGATTTGATCCATTTTACCTAATAGAAAAAGTACAAGATGATGTGTAGAGTTGATATTATATACCATGGGATTTGTACTTGTACTCGTAAAGACAATCTAAAGGCAGCAAGGGATATGATTCTCGCACGTGAGCCTGGTCAGTTTGTATATGTATTCTTGCTTTTTATATTTTTTGGAGAGTGTGTGGGTGGCCACTTAGTGCAGCAATCATGGAAATGCAAATAGACTCGCACGTGTGATTCCTCTTTATTCTCTGCGAGTTGTTTCACTTCATTATTGATTTTAATCTCGTGATTTTCTTAATTATTCTGAATTGACCAAAGTTGATTGCATTCAAATAATATTTTTTTCTTTTCTTGTAAACTTATTTACTCTAGTGTGTGCTATTTGCGTTATTATTCTAATATCTTGCAAATGCTATATACTTGTAAATGTATAATAGACATGTGGGGTCTAATCAATTGATTCCTTATCACTTGATTAATAATCTAATTACAATTGTAAATATGATTTTTTTTTTGTTGCTATTTTCAGATTTAATAGTTATGTTTGCTTTATTTAATATAAAATCTAGAATGACAAAAACTATATTATTCTTCAATTGATTGATTCAAACATAGCTTTCCCAATGGTACAATATTAGTTTTCCCATGCAAATGAACTGGAATTATGATCTTGAGTGAGAATCAAATACCCTAACCAACTAGGTTAGGGCTATTGTATAGTAATAGGACATCCAAGTTATCACTTAAGTATTCACGGTTCGATCCTTAATTATGACATATTTGTAGGGATTTTTTCTTCAAATGGGGCGTGCAACTAAGGGATGCTTGGCTTCTGAGCCGCCCACCGCAAGTGCTTTTCGATTTACCCTGACGGTCGATGAAAAACTTCTATGGGGCCAAGCCGGTCGCTCCAGGTTCGATGTTACCTGGTTTATCAAATTTTTTTTGGAACTATGATCTTGAGATAAAAATTAATTCAATGTAAATAAATTCAATTGTCTATATATATATATACAGAAATGATACCCTACCCGATTGCTCATGCGTGACCGTGCGTGACATTCACATAGTAGCGCCACATCATTTTTTAAAAAATATTTTTCTACTATAGCAGTGCTTCGTCAGAATTAAACCCGTTAGATTTAAACCTGATTCCACTTTCTTATTTCCCTTTTCCCTCTCAAAAATTCAAAACATTTTGAACCCTCCTCCATCGAGCTCCCTTGCGCTGCCTTTCTCCCGTCTTCGCCGATCAACCCAAAACACTATCCCAATTCTAATTTCCCTCTCTCAGTCGCTCCCTCGCTCAGACGCTCTCGCTCTAAACCCTTCGTCGCTATCTTCCGTCGCTCTCGCTCCTGCCGGCAACACCTCTTCTGCTCCTCAACTGCAAGCAAAGCAAAGCCGACACAATCTTCTTTCGAACGGGCCGACAACTCCCTTGCGTTGCCCTTCATGGTCTTTGCCGATCAACTCCCTCGGTGCCACCTTGCCTCGCCTCGCCTGCCTGCAACCCTTCATCTGCATGTACATGACCATATTCTACTATCAAACTTTTAATTATTTGCCCTTGTCTCGTCTTAAGATTTAGGGTTTAGCACATTGTAGCAGTTATGAAACCGTAGCCGCTACAACGTTCTTGTTCTGGTCTAACCACGTTGTAGCAGCTACGGTTCCGTAGCTGCTACAACATTGTGGTTACAACCACGTTGTAGCAGCTAGGTTACAACTAACAGCTATGGTACCGCAGCTGCTACAACATTGTGGTTACAACCACATTGTAGCAGCTAGGTTACAACTAGCAGCTGCTATAACATTGTGGTTACAACCACATTGTAGAAGCTAGGTTACAACCACGTTGTAGCAGCTATGGAACCGTAGCTGCTACAATATTGTATCTGTTGTAACCATGTTGTAGCAGCTATAATAATTGCAGTTGTTACAACGTTCTTGTCAAAATTAGCTGAATTATTATTTTATTTTTCAAAATTAACATTGTAATATATCACTGTGATATTAACTATTTGTTTATAGATTTAAATGACGTCTACTGTTTCAACCTCCCACAGAAGCTCTACTTCTCGTACATATCGTAAGAAAATACAATGGAAAAGTAACGTCCCCTAGTTTAAGTCATTCATAAAAGTACTAGAACTAAATGATTGACAACTGGAGTTGCTAAGTAGAAGCCTATTTGTCTGGGCCCTAGACATACGACATATTGCAAACATCAGAGACCTTGTGTAAAATATGTTTGACAATTGGGACTACTAAGCTAAGTGTCTCATCTTTCAAAATCAGAAGATTAGATTCATAAGAAAAGATGTTGTACTGATTATAGGACTTCCAAATCATGGCGATGAAGTTCCTTTGCATTTGGATGTCGGCTCCACCCCACTCTATCTTCAACATTTCATGGATCGAGAGTGTTCAAAAAATAAAGTAGAGAAGAAGCTGATCAACATCAACAAACAACCATCTCCTAAATCTAATCTGATGTTTTATTTTGTCAACTTGTTATTTTGTATTTTTTTTATATGCGTGTTATTTACTACTACTAGCAGTATATCTAGAGTACTAGTCAAATCACTAATTGATTGTGTAGATGACTTTGGAAATGTAGGTAGATATAATTGGTGTAAGGCTGTATCTGACTATATGAGCCCGCAGATGAAGGGCATTGGTGTGATGCTCTCACTAAGGCCCAAGCCACCAGGCCTTGAGGGAAATCAAACTCTAATGCTGAAAGGATTCGCATACCTATTTACTATAAGTTGTTAAATTATACTATAACTTTATTGATTCAAAATTTATAACCATACTTATTGTATTGCAGGTTTGGACGTGTGAATATTTAAGAATCATAGATCCACACAAGAACTTTACCCTTCCAAGAATTAGGCGATGCAATTGGACAATCTCACGTGTATCTACAATAAAGACGATGATTACCCAGCTACCTTCATCAAAAATAATAGCAACCTTGGTTCCATCGGATTTAGAGGAACATCTGTAATCAAGTGATTTCCTAGCAAATGTGGAAGAGCAAATTGATGATCAAATTGCACAGAACTTTGCCAATGTGTCTTTTCCTAAGCAAGCAGAGGATGTTCAGGAGCATGTAGAAGAGGATGTTCAAGAGCAAATTGAATGTCAATATTGCAAATTAAGAGATGACTCCCTTGCTAAGATACGTACTATGGTTGCTGAATTGAGCAGGGAAAATGAAGAGAAGGAGAAAAAAAATAAAGGAACTTATTGATTTAATGGAGACGAGTGCTAGTAATGCTGATATTAGCATTGTTGAGAAGGACAAGACTATAACCAAAAGGATAAAATTTTAGTTATAAAAGACAGAATCATAGCTGAATAAGAATTTTTTTTTGCAGAGCTCCAAACACTGTTGTAGAGCAAGGTACTAGAAGAGGCAGGAGAAGATCCTCTCTAGGATAAAGAGGTCATAGAGCCTAATCCGCCAACACATACAAGAATGAAGAG
>JBBUKS010052904.1:0-10045 GCA_038050645.1 Hedychium gardnerianum
TCACCCTCATCTAGCTCGCACGGGTCCTAACAAGTGGTATCAGAGCGAAACCGCTCTTCACCAGATTAATGGCTGAAAGAAGCACAAGCTAGAGGAAGAAGAAGAAGTTGAAATTTTGAGCCCTCTAATATCAACAAGTCAAAAGACTAATCATCAAAGAAGCTCAACTTCATAATAGATCCCCGAGATGATTTTGGATATGATACTCAAGTACCTCCACCATTTGGATTAGGAGGCTTCGATCATTGGAAATCACGAATGAAAATTTTCTTTATGATAGACATAGAGCAATGATTTGCTTTAACAGAAGGATTTAAAGCTCCTAGAGACAAAAAGGGAAAAAAAATCGGAAGAACAAATGGACCAAGGAGCAAATCAAGAGATCTGAGGCTCATGATAAGGTAGCCAAGATTTTGGTTAATATTTTGCCTAATGAGATTTTGTGAAAGATAGGTACATACTAAGATGCCAAGGAGCTATGAAGCAAGTTGGCCAAGCTCCGTGAAGATCCAACCTCAATGCAAAGTGAAGACAAATTCAAAGAGGGAGACTCTTTGGATCAAGAATATGAGGATTCAAAAGTTGAGAGATGCTCAACATCCGAGAAAGATATTGATGAAGCATCCACCTCAAGTATTGAGGGGGAGCGTAGACCATCAACATCCGGAGCAAATTAAGAAGAATGTATCACCTCTACGAGCAAAGTAGCTCAACTCATGAACATATGGAAATTTCAATTGTTAAAAAAAGATCATATCATTTTCTGGAAGTGTAGGGGAAAAGGACACTACAAGAACAAATATCCTAAATTGATGAAGAAAAAGACTAAGTTGACACCCAAGGCAAGGAAGAAGCCAAAGGAAGCCGGAACCTTGATATAAAAGGGCAAAAAGCACACTGTGTGCTTCACATGCAACCAAAATGGACATTGTCGAAACCAATGTCCAAAGGGGATGCTTCAAGGAAAAGACAAGGGAGGAAGCTCAAAGTTTCAAATGTATTATTTCATAATGCAATTTTCCTATATCATGAAAGCAAGTATACTAGAAATAAGCTTCATAATGTTAGTGCTTACTATCATGATAATAGAAAACATGATAATTCTAAGAAAAAATTTAGCTCATATCATGCTAGAACAACTCTACCTAAGGATAAAAATGTTGACAACAACTAAGCAAGAATCCTAAGAAAACTAGACACATGCCTAAAAAAAATATCCAAAGCATTCATGATAAGTCAAGGATTAGTCATCTAGAGGTTGAAAATCAAGTTTTGAGGTTAATACTTGATAAATTGGAGAAGACCCTAAAAAATATGACAAATGAGGCTAAAGGGTTCAAGAAAAAAAATCTATGTTTAGATAGACAAGAATCATTCAAGGGCAAGAAAGATCTGAGATACAAGTCTAAAGGCAAGGAGAATGTGTCCTCATATCATAGAGTTTCATATAGCTATGGAACTAACCCTAGGTCTAGGAGTCAAATGAAGGTTACAAGGGAGGTTATCTCTAGTGTAGATCCTAAGGAGACTAGCATGACTAAGGCTTCTACGAAATCAAGGAAAGTCCCTAGAAAGGTAACCAGGGAAGTTATCCCTAATGAATATCTAGTGCACCCAAGGAACTCCAATAGGTATTAGGTTCATAAGAGTGTGATTTCTTCACACTAAATGGGCATAGGATGTGCCAACCCTAGTTGGAATGGTAGTTAACTCAACTATGGTGAAATTAACAATTTAAAGCACTTTCAAAGTATTATGATATTTTAAAAATGAGAATTTGATTTTTATCCTTAATGGGTTTATAGTGTGCCAATAAAAAAAATGAGGTCTTAAGTTGATTAAAAAAATAGACTCCATAAGATAGAATCATGAAGTGTGCAAAGTGTGAGTTTTTGACATATTCGAGGGAGATAGGGTCGCCCATGTAAAATCAAGTATTTAACATAATGATTAGTTGATGACACTTAAATGAAAGTTTAGATATTTTCTTATGAGTCATTATTACCATGCTTGTGTGTCCTATCACATGTCATGACATCATATTATACATTCATCTTACCATGAAATATATTATATGTCATGTCATACATGCATCATCAAGCTTGTTAGATTTCTTTATGATGTTATGCACTTGATAAATGCCAAAATCATTTACATGAATAAACTTTAATTTCTTGAAATTAATGACAATGAAATTAGTTGACATTCTAGGTAGGATGATCAAGTTTAGAATGCCTAAATAGAGATGCATGATCCCTTGGTTTATGAAAACTTATTTCACATCTCACAAGATCATAAGATGACTTGTGTGTGTATTGAGATACATTAGACACAAGTGAGATGTTAGGATAATGAACTAAGTTCAAGATGCAATTTAATGTATCAAAATGAGTTTTAATTTCATCAAAATAAATGGATTTTGTGTTGACCAATCATGGGGAAAGTTAATGTGCATTTAGCCTATAGATCATGGTAACAGTTACCAATCGATTATGCCAATATAGAAAATTTAACTATCACTAACCCTATGAGATATTTAGGTGATCAGTCAATGGTAATTTTCTTGATGAAAATCAGAAAGGGATGGTTAAAGGGAACTAATGTGAAATTGAGAAGGAGGTTTAGATTCAAGGTTGAATTTTTAACCTCAAGTCTTATATTTTTGGATTTCTTAAAGATTTAGGAACTCTAAATCATAATTGGACCATGTTTTGAGGGGGAAACTCATCTTAAAGACATGAATTGAATATGAAAGGAGAAGAAGTGAATGCTCAAGGTGGAGCATTAGAAACAATGGGAGGTAGAGAACCTCCATTTGATGTTGGAATGTCAAGATGAATTGAATTTCGAAAGAAATTTTTGATGTATGTCAAAGGAGGAGAATGTATGATTTAAGTTAGTAAACCCTCATTCATACTTTGACGTAAGAAAAAGAAAGTTGGGGCTAATAAGTTAGACTAACTTAAACATATTGTCAAATATAAAAAAAAGGGAGATTGTTGGTGCAATCGACCTCTGGTTAAGGGTGACTAGGTTGACCAAGCTCGGGTTGGCTCAAGCTTGGGTTTCAATGTTTAACAATATGTGAGTGAGAAGTTAAGTAGGTCAAGATTGACCGGATACTTTATGATGTC
The DNA here is from genome assembly GCA_038050645.1 of Hedychium gardnerianum. Lineage (NCBI taxonomy): Eukaryota > Viridiplantae > Streptophyta > Magnoliopsida > Zingiberales > Zingiberaceae > Hedychium > Hedychium gardnerianum. Next base: position 3,135 of record JBBUKS010052904.1, read on the forward strand.
AGAAGTCCAACGGGAAGTTGGCAAGAGAGAAGTCTAATTAAGTAGGTTACGAAGGACCGGATACTTAGCATAAGAGGAAAGTCTAAGTGGGTCAAAGGTTGACTGAAAACTTGGTGATTGAAAGTCCAACAGGAAGCTGGCAAGTGGAAAGTCCAAGTGGGTCAAAGGATAACCGGACACTTGGTGACAATGGAAGTCCTAGCAAGGCTAGGTAGTGGAAGACCTAGTTGAAAACTAGGCAATGGAAGTCCTAGCAAGGCTAAGCGATAGAAGACCTAGATGTGAACTAGGCAATGAAAAACCTAGTTGGGAACTAGGTTAAGTCTATGTAAGTCACGGAGGACAGGACACTTGGTGAAAAAGTCTTAGCAAGTCAAGGTTGACTAGAAGCTAGGAAACGAGAAAGTCTCAATAGGTTAAGGATGATTAGATATTAGGCAACGAAAAGTCCCAACAGGTCACGGATGACTGAATGTTGGTCACAAACTCAGCCTTGAAAGGAATGAAATAAGGATTAGCACCACCAATTGATTGGCAAACTCTAAACTTAGAATTTCTGGTTTGTTGCTCTATTCGATTGAAGCAATCGATTGAGCAGTTCCAATCGATTGGGTTAGAAGAGTCTGTCGAGCAAACAGAAGGTGTTTGAATCGATTAAGGCAATCAATTGACAGTCAGTTGGTGTAATCAATTGGAGGTGTTTTGCCTCGCGAACAGAAGGTGTTCGAATCGATTGGGTCAATTGATTGGACAATGCCAATCGATTGGAGTAATCAAATGGAGGTATTTTCTCGAGCGAACAGAAAGGTTCAGAATCGATTGAGGCTATCGATTAAGGTTAATCGATTGGCTGTGTTTTATTGAGCGAATATAAGGATGCAGAATCGATTGAGGCAATAGATTGACATCCGATAATCGATTAATATGACTCACCAATTGATTAGTCAGGCAAAAAAAGTTGTTCTACAGGTTTGAACGATTGGATCTGACATGACAATCAATTTAGAGTAAGACCAATCGATTGTGAAACATTTTTCAGCCCGAAAGTAACCCTAGGAAAGGGGATTTCGTGGAGATTTCGATCTGTTAGTTCTTGAGGGTTTGGAGATAAAGTATTGTTGTATTTTCTACCATCAAGAGGATATCCAAAGAGACAAAGAAGCAAGTAAAACAAAGATCTCATATGTAAAGTTATTTCACTTTTATTTGCTTGTGTATTTGTGTTTTTTTTGTTATATTCTTGTGCTCAAGCTTGTAAGAGGTTTCTCCGTCTTAGGAAGGTTTTCGAGAAGGAGAAAGTTCTTAGTGGAAGTTGTGAGCAAGGAGTGAATCCTTGGATTAGTCGCCTCAAGGAGGTCGATACCAAGTAAAATCCAAGTGTCGTGCATGTGGCGTCGAAGTTGATTCAAGTATTCCGTCGCGCATTCAACGACGAACACAAAACAATAATGAAAAACGATCGAAATTATTCACCTCCCTTCTAGCTCACAGAGGTCCATCTTTCCTTTAGCTCATACGGTTCTAACATATAATTTTAAAAAAATCCCCATTTAATTTTTGAGGCTCGATTTATTAAGTGAATATTCAGTTCGTGCTTTGCCATTTGACTATCCTTTTCTTAGAAAAACTCCACAACTATGGAAGGATATTTAGAGGAGACGGATTTGACTCTAACGACTATTGGATGCTAATTTTAATGTCCTAAAACATTCATATAAATTACTCAATTTTGTTTCCTTTTCAAATTTTATCATATCATGAAATTTAAGTGGGTAGAGTCAATATTGAATATTTTTAACTTTTTTCATATATTGTTAGGATTTAATATAATATATTATTGAGTTGTAGATGATTCATATTCATTTAGCTTTTTTTCTTATATTGTTAATATTTAGTATCTTATCGCATATTTTTTTTGTGCAGATTGTCAAAAAAGAATGATTAAGTTTAATATTCTCATTGATTTCTACACAGGAAATTTGTGCAATGTCGATATCATAAAAGTCTTTTATTAATTACTAAAATAAATTTAAAAGTACTCATAATTCGTCAACATTTTTAGATTTATCTTTTCATCGAAACAAGCTGTTCTATAATATTTTTAATTAAATTTTAAATATTTAATTAATGCTGGAGTGTTTGACCGCTCCATTTGCCGACAATAAAAAAACATTTGACCCACGGGAAAAAATATTAATTGCCTTAATAATATGCATGGAATTATTTTTAATGACAAACTCTTATTTTACAAGGAAATAGTATGAAAAAGCTATTTCTGACGTGGTTTTAACGGTTGCCTACTCTTGAGGAAAAAAAAATAGTATATGTTCTTCTAAGAACTATTATAATTCTCCATCACTTGGGTATTAACCAAGTCTAAACTTATTATCCTATTTAATATTTATTAGAGTGTTGATATTGTGATAATTTCAAGGAAAATTTGTGATCATAATAATCTTCTCCCCCATATTATTAAAAAGGAGTAAATTAAAAATTAAAATAAATTTTCATATGGGAGGATATATTCATAATTTTTATCGAGATTCAACCTTTATTTAAATTCGATAAATTTTTTATACGATGATCAATTTAATTATGCCCGAGCAAGAATAGAGCCCTCTTGGGCTAGGGTAAACTTTAGCCCCACCTAATTTTCACTGTAGGTTAATAGAATGCTAGACATTCTAAGAGTACGCTTCATTTTGATGGAGCTAAAAAAAATAGCTTTTCATTTTTTAATATTTTTTCAGCTCATCAAATGATTAATGTCACGCTTCGAGAATATAATTATCCATCAAATCGAATGATATCTCTAATGATAATATAAAATAAAATATGATACATAGTCAATATCACAAACATACAAAAAAAAATCAAAATATATAGATAGATAAATTTTGCATGCATAAATGACTTTAAAATTTACTTTTCAAATCTAAAAGAGGAAAACAACCAAATAGAAGTAAATATCAAACAATTAGTATTGAAGAAAATCAAATACAAAATTAAATCATAGACACAACCAAAAAATTAAAATATTTCGAAGTGACATGGGACAAGTAGCTAGGACCTGTAAATGAACACATCATTTATTTGCTAACTTGGAAATCAAAGAAATACGAGAGGTAGTGGGTACAAAATACTCAATGAGTATAGAAGGATAGTATATGAACTATATAATGTAAGGAGTCAAAGGAAGCAATCTTAGGTAAAATTAATTTCTAACATAAATCAGTGCACCAAATATAATATCTACAACCAACCAGGTATAACTAATAAATTAAGTGTACATATTGTACATCCTAAATCTTGTACAAACAAATATATAATAGCATATAACAAGTTCAAAAAAGCACTGATTGCGGGAGAAACGTTCTACCACGAATGAGTCCTGTGGGCAGTCAAGGTAAGTAAAGAGTCATTGTCTGCAGGAGAAACACTTTACCACGGACGGATCACATGAGCAGACAGGATATATCAGTGGTCACTGTCTGCGTGAAAAACGCTCTACCACGGACGGGTCCCATGGGCAGACAGAGTGTGTAACTATCTAGCTATGGACTGCAGGAAAAATACTCCATCACGGACGAGTCCCTTGGGCAGTCCAGATATATAAGATACAAGCAATAATAACCAGTAACCATAACATCCAATAGTAAAGCTCTACAAGCTACAATATAGTGTGATTTCACTAACATATAGGCACGAGCCTAAATAACTGACACGATTATGGTAGGATACTTGAAATCCTACACTACGGTATGCTCTTATTAATGTATAGACACGAGTCTAAATAACTGACACAGTTCTGATAGGATACTCGACATTCTATACTATGGTACGATCTTATCAACGTATAGACACGGGCCAAATTAACAACCAAAGCCTAGTAAGATACTCGATACCTTACATTATAGTATAGTCTTACTAATGTTTATGCACGAGCCTCAACAACCGACACAGGTCTGGTGGGATACTTGATATTCTATACTAGAGTACATCATCGCTATTATACAGTCATGAATATAAATATCGAACCAGTAACCTAGTTCAATCGTTTACACCTAGGCTACGGTAAAGTATTGCTATCATAAAAGTATAACTATAAATAATACATAACATGAATAATAATGAGACTGTATGAATATCAAGTAGAATAAAAATAAGCTTAAACAAATAAGTATCAGAACCAAAGATATAAATGGAGTAGAGTCAAGATAAATAAAATAATGCTACTTAATCAACATATAAGCAGAAATAATCATTCGCTAAGATCAAAGAACTAATGAGATCAAAGCAAGAACTATTCACCTCAAATGTAAATCGTCTTAACCGTCTTCAAAATAGAAGGGTTTGTCTCGAGCTTGAATTCTATAAGTATAGGATATAAAGTCAATCTAAATACTAGAGTAATCCAAATAATGTAGTCAAAAATCATTTTATCAATCTATTGATTAATTTGTACGTTAATCCATTAATCCACCTATTAATCAATCTAATAACTTAATCAAATTATTAATTGATTAATTTACCAATTGTATATTAATTCATCAATTCATTAATTATAACCTACTTAATTAAGTAAATTTTAATTAATCTCACTTACAAATTAATTCCCTAAAATTTATCGCTTAATCAACCTTAATTAAACCCATTAAATCATCCATTAACCTTATTAATTGATTAAACCAAATTAGTAATAGGATTCAATTAAGTCTCACTGTTAACATGCAACTTTAATTCAATTTACTAAATTAACCTATTCATTAATCAATTAATTAGCAGACCTACTAATTAATCCAAACAGTAACAGTAATTCTAATTTACCCTCTCGCTGATGATATCCGACGGCAACCAACGGCGGCGCGTGGAGGCTCCGGCAACAGAAAATCCCGCGTGAGTGGGCCAGGCGACAGGGAAACTGCGTCCAAGGAGGCAACGACGGCGGCTGCTCGGCGAGGAGAGCAGCGACGGCGGCTGCTCGGCGCACAGGACAACGCGACTTGCAATCCCGCAGAGGTGCTGCTCGCGGTGGCTGCAGACTGCGGTGAACATCGAAGGCCGGCGGAGATTTCACTAGCTGTTCGTGATGGGAAAAGAAAAAGCGTCGGCCAGCGGTGGGTGCTGAAATCGTGGCGGCTGCACAAGGCGGTGAACAGCGGGGAGAAGAGGAAGGAGGAAGGGGAAACACGGCGCCGGCATCGGCTGCTCGTAAGCAGCGGGCGGCGCCGGGTCGGACGTGCGGCCGAACACGGCTGTCGCGCGGCGCGGGGAGTGAGGGAGGGGTAGCGATCGGGGGTGGGGAGAAAGCCAAATAAAAAATAATTAAAATTTAACTTTAATTTCAATCAACTCCGATAGATAATCTAAATATTTTTTTCTAAAATCTAACTAATTTATCCCCATAAAATATTTAAATAATTTATTTTAAAATTCAAAAAATTTCAGAATTTTTTTAATAAAATTTTAATAAATCACACACATATATATATTCTTATTATTTATCAATTATATTATTAGTTTCCTAAATAATTTCAATAAGGTCAAGATTTAAATTGTTTTAAATTCTTATTATCCAAGATATTAAATATATCTTTTTGGTATATTACAGTTAAAGTACTGAAAAATATTAAATAATAATATAAATTAAAATATAGGCGAATCAAATGATTGAACACGAAATGAGAATATTAAATTTAAATTGGATTGAGTTTGAATTAAATTCGATGAATAGGTACGGAGATAAAAAGTATATTGATTCAAATCATGATTGATTTGGTCAGGTTATGACTGAATCAAGAAAGGTTAAATTAATTTGATCGATTTAAAATGAATCAGAATATTTTTGAAAAAATTTCTCTCTTTTCTTATTTTTTCTCCACATACGGGCTCCCAACGCCTCACACCGCCCTCTTCCACGCGCCAACAATTTCACCAGACACACTGCCCTTCTTTTTTTTTCTCCCCTGCTCTTTCTCTTCCCACCACTAAATTGGATCCCTTTCCTCTCCTCTTCTCAACCATAGCAGCCTGAGTCACAAGCTTCCTATTATAGATTTGATGTATTTATTATTATAATAAATTTTTAAGTTGAAGAATTTAATAATAAATTAAAAATGAGACAGTCAAACTTCTTAAGCTTAGTTATGCTTTGAAACCTAGAAAAAACTTTAAGCATCTTAATGTTGACCAGATCTATCGACTTATTGAAAAATTATATTCTCTTGATTTCAATACATAAGATTTACATCACTTGAGAATATAATTAGATCACTGTAAGCTTGATGTTGATGGTCATGAAATTTTTTAGAATTTATCAATTATTTCTAAATTACGACGAAGATTTAATTAAAACAAATAAGTCGAGAACATACAATTTAATTAACAAGTAATTTTTTTCTCAATTATTATAATTTATACATTATATTTATATCATTTACTTATATATTAAATTTAATATATTTATTTATTCAACTTGTTTTAACTTTTTTCTTTTCTACAACAAAATTGGAATGAACACTTTCAGTTATAAAACTTGTTAAAACAATTCTTTATAATAAGATGAGAAAAGAGTTTTTAGCAAATTCGATGATCATTTATGTTAAATAAAAAATTGATTGGAAAAATTAATAATAATATAATAATAAATGAGTTTGATTTCAAAAAAATTCGAAGAACATAATTTCAATAATATTTTAGTTTCATGTCCTATGTAATTTTGAATCTTGACGCCGAGGGCGTGATAATTTAAATTATATATATTAGTATTGAAGGTGTAGAATTTCATGGATATGAAATAATAATAATAACTTTAAATAAATCTTATACATCTAGTGAAATTTATACATTTTACTATCACATAATATTTTAAATTATTATAATTGTTGTACAAAGTGCAATAATTTTGATTG
>JBBUKS010052965.1:0-10043 GCA_038050645.1 Hedychium gardnerianum
CTCTTCCTCTTAGATTTGGGCTTGAATGTTTATCTTCATGTCTTTGAGTTTTCTTCCCCTTTCTATGGAGTAGATCTTGTGTATTATAGAGTTAGGGAGTAATTATGATGTGTGGATGATGTATGAACTATAAATATGCCAATTTCTTATTTTCTATGAGATGTTACTCTTGTGCTATGTGTATTGTGCATTGTGCATGTTTGATGAAATGTGTATGTGAATGATGCATGTAGATCTAGGATTTTGCTTCTATGTTAGGGTTGCTACTAGATTGGATAATCGGGAGATCCTTAGTGACGAATGATTCTCATTCAATCGAACACTTGTGCCCTTAGTGATAGAGGACACTAATACATATTCCATTTTCTAGAGTTAAAAAACCATGACATAGGAATTTATCCTAGTTCATAGAAGTAATGTTGAGAATTAGGAGATGATCATGTTATATGGATATTATCTAACATCATAGTGAAATCGAAAGCCTAGAATCACTCCCCAAACCAATCCTCACACATCACTTGGACTTAGACTTCAACTCTCTTGCTCTCTCTTAAGCACTCTCTCACACCTTTCTCTCTTAAGTTCACAAGCTCACAATTCGATTAGTCTAGCTAACTTTCTTTACCAAATCACTAGTGTCTTAGTCCACAATCTCTGTGGAATTGATATCTTTTTATTACTTGACGACATTGTCGTGCACTTATGGTTACGACAATAATCTCCAGGTGCCAAACATGGACGGGCATGACTCCCCCCCCCCCCCCCCGTGTCGGGTGTTGTGGCTGCTGGCGGGTGATGGCACAGGTCGTGCCAGATGGCACGCTCTCCTATGGTGGAGATCTTAAGTTATATAGGTCTCTGGCACGGCCCATGCCAACTGGCACAGGCTCCCCGTGGCGAACACTGTGTCTGCTAAAAATTTGGGCATGGCTCATGCCGGCTGACATGGGTTGCCCGTGGTGAACACTAGATGAGTCTACATCTTCGGCACGACCCGTGTCGACTAGCACGAGCCCCCCCCTGTGTTGAACACTTGCTGAGTCTGCATCATCGGCATGACCCCTCCATTTTGGCCATGACCCGTTCCACAGGCGGTGTTAGGTGTTTTTTCTTTATAAAATTGTTGCTAAATCTCTTTTTGGCTCCTTTTTGCACCCTATCAAAGAAAATGCATAAGAGTAGCTCTCCGAACTAGAATAGCATCAAAATGAAACATAAACAAGTGAAAACATGGAATAAATGCTCAATACATGAGATAAAATGTGTGCTAAACTATGCCCCAATATGAAATTCACACATCATCTTCCTAGTGGGGACAGATACATAGACCATGTCCTGAACCAAGTGGGTATAAGATGAGTGAAAGGAATAAGGCACGACTCACTATAGCTACTAAAAGATTTCAGAAGATGTTCTGGGATCAACCGTCAATTTTTTGCTTAATTGGGGATCATGACATACTACTAGGTGTCACTCATGATCGATCAATAATTAATAGTTAATTATGGATGTCTTAGATAAATCAAAAACCTATTGGGTCACATGCACTACAAGTTTATTTGAAAGATTTAAAACTAGTTTGAGAATTGGATTCTCATATCGAGAGGGACTAAGTCAGTTTGAACCAGATGGAGGGCAAATATGGAAATCAAAGTGGCACGATGGAAGTGCGGATAGACCACATCTTTTGAAGATAAGTTGACCCTCTTTGTTTTAATTATAAACCAAAATTGGTTTGGTTTTTAATTAGAAGAGATTAATCATTAAACCAAGTTGATTTGATTTTAAACCAAGCCAAGAGCTTAATGGGTTAAGTTTTGGTTAAGGATTATTGGGTTGGGTTTGGGCATACTCATCTAACCTATCTGAGGGATCTATATAATGATATAGAAGAGATAAAATTAATAATAATTTTTCATTAGTGAATAGGTTTTTGGAAAACCTAATCTTTCTCTCCTCTCCTCTCCTCTCCTCCCTCTCTTGTGCCGCCAACCTCCACACTAAGGAGAATCGGTCTCCTTGGTCCACCGGCCACCACAACTCCGGCCATTCCTCCCCATCAGCAAGCACTTCCCTGCCGACCAACAGGAGCTCCCGGAGGTGTCACCTCTAGCCAATTACTGCCGCCCCAAGCCAACAAACCCAGCGGACAAATTCTATCCGCCGGCAGTTTGTCCCCCTTCCCGGCCTCCTTTCGCTCCATTTTCGGTGAGCAAACGTTGCTACTAGATACCCAACATCTAGGAGTATCTCTTACCTCTTTGTTAGTGAATTTTGTAGCGGGAAGGCTCTGGGAAGACCTATTCACAGCGGGTTCTTCGGGTGGACAACAACTTGGTTTTTGCCGTTAGAGTTGCATCTCTCTCTGTTTGGTGTCGTCTGGTTGTGTACGCCGCTGGGCACCAAACTCCTGCTTTCCATGCAAGGCTAGTACCTTTCATGAGGATGAAACTCATGACTTCCGAAGTCATCTTGAAGATCACTCGACGTGGATACAAATAGAGGCGAAGCTTCCAGAGCATCGCTCGGTTGATGTCATTTCCTCTTCACGTCATCCGTTAGATATACCTAGAGTAATTTCATATTCATAAAATTTAATTTTATGGTCATGTCTATTCGTGTTGTATCCTTGCATGTGTGTGGTGTATGTATTGTAATAATTAGGAATTATTATTTTTTTGTCTTCCGTTGTGCATTTTTACAAAACATGTTTTAGCATGCACTACCGTTGAGCTCCCCCAACAGTGCTATCAGAGCTTGATCATGCTTCGACATGATCGTAAAATTATTTTATTATTTGTAATTAGTCATATAAATAATTTTAAAAAATTTCTTATTTTATTAAGATTTTCCATGTTTGGAAAGTTTCCTAAATCGTTAGAAAATTTCAATTTTGAAAAGTTATTGAAATAATTTAAGAAATTAAATTTATAAATATTCTATAGTAATTTAGGAAATTTTAATTTGAAAATATTCTGAATTTATTAAGAAAAAATTTATTTTTCAAAAGTTTTCTAATTAGTTAGGGAATTCTAATTTTGGAAAGGTTTCTAAAATAATTTTAGAAAATTTTAAATTTGAAAGATTCTGAATTAATTAAGAAATTCTTATTATATATTTCCTAATTAGTTAAGAAATTTAAATTTAGGAATTTGTTTCCTAAATAATTAAATTTTCTTGATTAAGAATTATTTTCTTGATAAAGTATGTGATTAAATTTTGAAAATTTATTTTCTAATTTAATTAAATTAATCTTGATTTATGAAAATCAGATTCTTAAGACATATTTTATTTTCAAAATAAAATTATGACAAATATTACATCATTTATGCCATGTTCATGTCATATTGTATGTCATGTAATTACATTTATTATATCATAAATTTTGTCATGCGTGCGATGTGTCATATCGTTTTATGTCATGTGTGCAATGTGTCATATCATCATTTATGTCATGTAGATAGTACATTTGCATGATGACGATGAGACTTAAATCCCTTACATCAAAATTAAAGTCTACATCTTCTGTTAATATGGTGAGAACTAGAGTCTAATTTCCTGTTTGTATTGTTGGACTCACTCCAAGCTTGACTGAAATTAGATATGTTCAAATCATTGAGATACAATCTCACGATTAACGGATCGACTTTAACTTGAAACATTAGCTTGTTGGACTCACTCTAAGGTTAATGTGGATAGGGGTGAAGTTGGGTGATATACGTAAAATGTATACTTTTTAATTAGTTAAAAATCCGATGTTTATGCAAATATCAATTAGTTCATAGCATAATATGATAGTTATGTATAAATGATACATAATCGGTATATGTGATACATACCACTAAAGTTAAGAATAGCTTGTTGGACTCACTCCAAGGTTATTTTTATCTGAAGTGGATATCAATCCACTTAGAGAAAACTTACCATCTCCCGAATTCATAGTAAGAGCTCTTGAATTCGATAAATAAGCAGGATCTCTACTTATATGTAAATTGTTTACATTATAAAAACTATCTCTCTCATATTTTTTTGATTTTGTATTTCTAGGTTAATTATTTGATTATAACGTCTTTGAATTTACCTTCAATTTTGGATTCGAACAAATTAACTACGCCTAACTTTTTAGACTGGCTAGAAACCTGAGAATTGTTCTTAAGGTTAAAAAGCTTGCTTATGTCCTTGATGAGCCTCTTCCCACAAGTCTAGGAGATGATGCAATTTCGAACCAATTGTTGGCCCATTAGAAGCTTACGACTAATTCTGAGCTTGCTAGTTGCATCATGCTAGCCTTGTTGTCTCTTGAGCTACAAAAGCAGCATGAGCATATGGATGCATATACAATTATCTATCATCTTTGTGAGCCATTTGATGAGCAAGCTAGATCTGAAAGATTTGAGGTCTCCAAACTTCTCTTTTGCTCAAAGATGCAGGAGGGTTGTCTGCAGTGTAATTTATACTGAAGATGAATTGCTACATTGAGTGATTGGGATCACTCAATTTTGCGATGGATCACGAATTAAGTATTGACTTAATTCTACATAGTTTGCCTAAGAGTTATTCATAATTTGTGATGAACTATCAGATGAACAATCTTAAATCCACCATTCCTGAAATGATCAACATGCTCAAGAATGTGGAGCTTTCTGCTAAGAAAGAACAGAAGACGGTGATGTTAGTTGACACTTCTAAGAAGTTTTAAAAGGAAGTCAAAGCATCAATCCAAAGGGAAAAAAGGCCAAGATAGAAGAACCAACTCCAAAGGGCCCATGCTACCATTGTGGCAAGATGGGACAATGGCGAAGAACTACAAGATTTATCTTTAGTCCGTGAAGAAGAAGAAGAAGGCATCTGATGCCCCATCTGCTTTTCAAGTATATTTGTCATTAAGTGTCATACTATTTTCTCTGACACTTGGATATTGGATATAGGGTGTGACTCACATATATGTAATGACATGCAGGGGCTAAGGAATAGTAGAAAATTGGTCAAGGGAGAATCAAATTTGCGAGTTGGCAATGGAGAAAAGGTTGCAGCTGTAACCATTAGAGCTTATGTATTGAAACTCCCTAATGGACTAGTTTTAGAGTTGGATAATTGTTATTTTGTTCTTGATTTAATAACGAACATTATTTCTATTTCTTTCTTAAATAGAAAAAGATTTCTATTTAACGTTTAGTAACAATTATTGTTATATAATTCTGAATGATATTCTTTATGGAACTAGAATTTTATGCAATGACATCTACACATTAGGTGAATCCAACGATGTACTCAATATCGAAATGAGCAACAAGAATGCTCTAAAGGATAATTAGTTAACCTTCTACTCATAGCATTGTCATCTTGGTCATATAAGTAAGAGATGCATGTCCAAATTACACAAGTGTGGAATTTTGGAATCATTTGAATTAGATTCATTTGATACATGTATCTCATGCTTAAAAGGCAAGATGACTAAGTTATCTTTTTCTGGAAAAGGTGAACCAGTGGGAGAGTTGTTCGGCCTTATACATACTAATGTATGTGGACCGATGTCAACTCAAGCATTAGGAGGTTATAGCTACTTCATCACCTTCATCGATGATCACTCACGTTTAGGTATACGTATTTATTGAAATACAAGTTTGAAGCCTTTGAAAGGTTCAAAGAATACAAAAATGAAATAGAGAAACAACGTAACAAAAGTATTAAAATACTTCGATCTGATCGAGGTGGTGAATACTTAAGTCAAGAGTTTCAAGATTATCTAAGGGACAATAGAATATTGTCTCAATTGTCTCAATGGACTCCGTTTTATATGTCATTGCATAATAGTGTATCTAAAAGGCGAAATTGAATCTTATTAGACATGGTTAGATCAATGATAAATAACGAAAGTCTTCCCAAAATCTTTTGAGTTACGCACTTGAGACAGTTGTTTACTTGCTAAACAGAGTCCCGGCCAAGGCAATCTCTATTACTTTATTTGAGAAATGACTAGTAAGAAACCTCACCTATCTTATTTGAAGATATGGGGATATCCTGCTTATGTGAAAAGGATTGTATCAGACAAGTTGGATGCTAACTCTGATAAGTGTCTGTTTATTGGATACCCTAAGAAAATCAGGGGTTACCAATTCTATCATCCCTTGGAACAAAAAGTATTTGTATCAAGGCATGTTGTATTTCTAGAGAAAAGAGTTTCTCTTGCAGGAAAATAGTGGAAGTGAAGTTGAACTTGAGAAAGTTCAAGAGACTCTAATAGATACAGAGGAAACGCCTAGTCAAGAACCACAATCGATCACTAATGATGATGAACCATCGGCTGAACCTACGGTGACACAACCTCTTCATAGATCTCATAGGACACGCAACATTCCTGAGAGATATGAATCTCTCAAAAATAAATCGAATGACGTGTTACTCATTGAGGATAAGGATCCTACTGATTATGAAGAAGTTCTGAAAAGTTCGGAAAGGGACAAGTGACTTACAGCCATGCAGTCAGAAATGGATTCCATGTACGAAAATCAAGTTTGAAACGTGGTGGATCCACCTGAAGGAATCATGCCAATTGGGTGTAAATGGGTTTTCAAGAAGAAAATCAACATGGATGGTAATGTAATTACCTACAAAGCAAGATTAGTAGTGAAAGGCTATCATCAAAAATATAGTATTGACTATGATAAAACTTTCTCACCAGTAGCTATGATTAAATCCATTCGGATGCTCATGGCCATATCAACTCATTATGATTAGAGATATGACAGATGAATGTGAAAATAGCTTTCCTTAATGTAAACCTGCTCGAGGACGTGTATATGATATAGCCCGAGGATTTCACATATGTTGAAAGAAATAAAGTATGCAAGCTTCAACGATCCATTTATGAACTGAAGCAAGTATCTAGGAGTTGGAATATCCATTTTGATGAGACAATCAAAAGGTTTGATTTCTCATAAAATCTTGATGAACCTTGTGTGTACCAGAAGGTTAGTAGGAGTGCGATCGTATTCCTAGTATTATATGTCAACGACATATTACTTATAGGAAATAATATACCTGTTCTATAGTCAGTTAAGGTTTGATTGTCCAAAACATTCTCTATGAAAGACATAGGAGAAGCAACCTATATCCTTGGGATTAAGATCTATAGAGATAGATCAAAATAGTTATTTGGTCTTTCACAGTCTACCTATATAGATAGAGTGCGAAAGCGATTTAGCATGTCTGAATCCAAGAAAGGTCTTATATCCATGAGACATGGGATTCACCTTTCAAAGTCTATGTGCCCACACACAAAAGATGAGAGGATTTGCATGACTAGGACACTCTATGTGTCTGCGATAGGATCTATCATGTATGTTATGTCATATACAAGACCTAAAGTATTATATGCTCAGAGTGTCATGAGAAGATACCAGTCAGATCCAGGATGGATCATTGGGCGACTGTCAAGGCAATCTTTAAGTACTTGAGAAGAACTAAGGATATGTTCTTAGTATATAGAGAAGGTGATATGGTCATACGCAGGTATACTGATGTCATCTTTCAAATAGACAAGGATGACTCTATGTCTCAATCTGGATACATATTCACATTGAATGGAGTGCAATAAGTTGGAAGAATTCCAAACAAGACACCATTGTAAATTCTACTTGTGAGGCGAATACATTGAAGCTTCTGAAGCAGTAAAGGAAGCAGTTTGGATTAAGAAGTTCATCACTGAACTTAGAGTGGTTCTGACCATTGTTGAAGCATTACCAGTCTACTGTGACAATACTGGAGCCATCGCGCAGGCTAAGGAACCAAGATCTCACCAATGATCCAAACATGTGCTTTGCCGCTATCATCAGATTAGGGAGATCATTAGTAGTATTAAAATACAACTCGAGAAGATTCTCACCAAAAGGAACCTATCAAATCCTTTAACAAAGTATCTATCACAAAGCAAGTTTGAGAGTCACATCCAGGCATATAGAATTGGACACTGTGGCGATTGGCATTAGGTCAAGTGGGATTATGTTATATCTGAGAGATGTCCTAAGGCAATCATCTTATGGTTTGTACCTATTTATTAGATAAATAAAGATTCACTATTTGAGTGTACATATTTAGTGTATATGATTAGATCTTAAACTCACTTACTGAATGTCCATAATATGATTCATAGCATGAGAAACTTATGATTGAATTACAACTAGTGAGTATCTCTACATGTGTAATTATGAATGTATTAAAATCTTTCTTAGTCAACAAATTGATGTGTTCAAACATCATCGATTCTGTGAGACTAGCACGGGCTATACTCCTTGGTTTATCCAAGCAGCCGCTCCTCATTAGCTGGAGACATTGGGATGTTGAGAGTTAAACGTGGATGTCAGTTAAAGGTAACTAATTCATTGGAGTGACCTGCTATGAGACTTCATATGGTTCTTTAGAGATATGTCAATGAAGATCTCATTACAGCTCAAGTGCAAGTTTCCTTCGACTTGAGGTATTCAAGTCACCTTGGTCATGAAGACTTATACTTTGACATCTTAAGCAAGAATCCCCGAGGAGGTGTGGACTCAAGATGATTGAGTATAAGTTAAAGTGCTCGAAGGTGATTGGATAGCCAACAAATGATTCACCACTTCGTACAAGGAGATGTATACCCTACGACCGCTTGTCAAGATTATTACTCGAAGTCTTTGGCCAAATCATCACATGTCTGTTGGGGTTGTAAGGTTGTAAACAAAGTCCCACATTGAAAACATATAGAAAAGATCATGAGCTTATAAGAGAAAGATAACTCCATTGGTATGAGACCTTTTGGGTAGAGCCCAAGAGAAAAATCATGAGGGCCTAGGCCCAAGTGGATAATATCATACCATTGTGGAGACATCTAAATTTCTTTGGTTATAACAATTGGTAACAGAGCCTGGACTGCCAGAAGGTCTAACTGCCGACTGTGCACAAGAGCTATGGTCTAATCAAGCCATGTGAGTAGAATATTAATCTCAAACAAAGGAAGTAGGGACTCCCATGTCCGAATCAAGAGGACCAAACACCAGGTAGAGAAATCCTAGTTACGGATAGACAAGGAAGTCCTAGTAGGTTGGGTGGACCGAGGGGCATGAAGTCCTGGTGGGTCGAGGATTTAACGAGGAGAGTCTTGTGGTCCTTCGTTTGAGGGGGAGATTGTTGGGGTTGCAAGGTTGCAAACAAAGTCCCACATTGAAAATACATGAGAAATATCATGGGCTTATAAGGGAAAAATCTCTCCATTGGTATGAGGTCTTTTGGATAGAGCCCAAGAGCAAAATCATAAGGGTCTAGGCCCAAAGTGGACAATATCATACCATTGTGGAGATATCTAAATTCCTTCGGTCCTAACAAGTACTGCATCTCATATGCATATATCGGTATAAGTATGAAAATTGGGTCTCGTATGTGGGAGCAATGCTCCACCATAGGGTATATAAATGACCAAGACACCCAGCTCGTCAGCTGTGGATTATGGGAGAAATGTTCTACCACGATACTCGTTGGTAGTCTAAAATATCAAGGTCCCTATCTACAGGAGAAACTCTCTACCACGAATGACCTCGTGGGCAGACAAGAGGTAGCTATATAGCTACGGGTTGCGGGAGAAATTCTCTATCACGTATGACCTCATGGGCAGCCAGGGTATAACAACCCAAATAGTAGCATGTTTACGACTAGCTCACACTAGAAGGGAGCCCTGATCGATAACACATGTATCTTCGTGATGCTACGACTAGCTCACACCTGAAGGGAGCTCTGATTGCTAGCATACATGCAACACCGATGCTACGACTAGCTTACACCCGAAGGGAGCCTTGATCGCTAGCATACATGCAACACCGATGCTAAGACTCACTCAACCAACTTAATGTGATACATAATTGATAGCATACATGCATCACTGATGCTACGACTCACTTAACCAACCTAATGGGAGACATAATCGATAGCATACATGCATCACCGATGCTATGACTCACTCAACCAACCTAATGGGAGATATAATCGATAGCATACATGCATCACTGTGATGG
>JBBUKS010052976.1:0-10043 GCA_038050645.1 Hedychium gardnerianum
ATTTAGTTGTGTATATTGCATAAATAGACATATGTGGTGATGAAATCATTTGTATCCTACTCATTATGGTGATGCATACATGTTATCGATTATGTCTCCCATTAGGTTGGTTGAGTGAGTCGTAGCATCACAGTGTTGCATGTATGCTATCGATCAGGGCTCCCTTAGGGTGTGAGCTAGTCGTAGCATCATGGTGTTGCATGTATGCTATCGATCAAGGCTCACATCGGGTGTGAGCTAGTCGTAGCATCACGGTGATGCATGTATGCTATCGATCAAGGCTCCCTTTGGGTGTGAGCTAGTTGTAGCATCATGGAGATTCATGTGTCATGTCGACCATATCTCTCATTCATGGTTGAGAGAGTCATTAGTGACTGTTAGTATGTCCTGTCAACCGTGTCTCCCATTCGTGGTTCAGAGAGTCGTCAATGACCGTTAGTATATCCTATCGATTGTGTGTCCCATTCGTGGTTGAGAGAGTCGTCAGTGACCGTTAGTATATCCTGTCGATCGTGTCTCTCATTCGTGGTTGAGAGAATCGTAGTGACCATTAGTATATCTTGTCAATCGTGTCTCTCATTCATGGTTGAGAGACTCATCAGTGATTGAGATATGTTTATATGCTGTTGATTTGCTGGCTACACTGTTCTCTTTGGGTTGTTATACCCTGGGTTGCCCACTAGGCCATTCATGTTAGAGCATTTCTCCCGCAGTCTGTAGCTAGATACCTCTTGTCTTCCCACGAGGCCATTCATAGTAGAGTGTTTCTCCCACAGACAGGGACCCTAATATTTCGGATAGCCCACAAGTATTAATGGTAGAGTGTTTCTCCCGCAGTCCACAGCTGACGAGTTGGGTGTCTTAGTCATTTGTATACCCTGTGGTGGAGATTGCCCCCATATACGAGACCTAATACTGTTACTTGTACTGATATATGCATGGGTGATGTTCTACTTATGTTGCTTATTGATGGTACATGCATGGGTGATGATGTACTCATGTTATTGATGGTATATGCATGGGTGATGTTATACTCATGTTGTTTATTGATGGTACATGCTTGGGTGATGCTATATTCATATTGATTATTGATGGTACATGCGTGTGAGATATTGTACTCATGTTGATTATTGTTGGCACTACTCATGATATTACGTGCAGTTGAGTAGGGTGCTTGTGTAGTAGAGGCATACCAGTGTGTACTTTTGGTTGGTGAGTATATTCCTCTTTTGAGACTATATACTTTGAATCCTTGTACACTTTATTGATCAGGCACTATCTTCTTATATCCACCGAGTATTTCTTTTGTACTCACCACCCCTACTTTCCATTATTATTTCTAGGTTAGCAGGTATATGTTGATTGGGTCGCTTGGAGGATTTATGTCCACGTCGTCTTATTCACATCGTGCTTCGGTTTAATTCTGTTTCATTTCGGTTTATTTTTACTTCCACATTTATTTATTGTACTAGCATTGTATTAATTAAGTCGTATCTAGACTTTTGATTTTCTCTTGTTATGTATTTAGTGTCTTAAGTTGGGCCAACTCATAGTTATGTTTTCGAATTTCATGGTCGAGTAAACCTTATATTTTCTTACTCTGTTTGATTTATATTACCTATTCTGCATGGTTGTGTTATGGTTTGAATTTTGTGAACTCATACCATATTGTATCTATGATTGTCACAAGGGAGTATCATCTGTATCCATGGGCATGTGTTCTTCCGGGGCGTGACACTTTTTGATATATGTCAAAGGGGGAGAGATAAAAAGATGAGTTAAAGTTAAGGAAAGCTAAGAATGTCTTTAAACACTAAGACCTTAACTTTAGGAGGAGAGTAATAATTAAGGGGGAGCAACATATTTTATTTTTATTTATAAATCTTTTCTTTGGTTATCTCTTTACTTAAAGTTGTTTATGCATTAAAATCTTTATTTACAAAATAATTTTACTTAACTTTGAACTAGATTGTTATAAATCAAAAAGGGGGAGATTGTTGGTGCTAGAAGCACTAACTAATCAAACTTATGTTTTGATAGATGATAAAGGTTCAAAGTTAAGGTTGTTGTTTTCTAATAAGTTTGACTGAGTGTGCAAGAAGCTCAAGAAGAAAGCCCTAAGGGAACTTAGGTAAGGTGAAAGCCTAGTTGAGGCTAGACAAAGAAGTCCTGGTCAGTAGACTGGGCAAGAAGACCTGATCAGGAAGATTGGGCAACGAAGTCCTGGTCTGGGGGACTGGGCAGAAGTCTTAGCAGATCGAGGACACTGGGCAGAAATCCTAGGGGTCGAGGACACTAGGCGAAAAGCCTTGGGGGTTGAGGACACCAGGCAGAAGTCTAGGTGGGTCGAGGACCGGACGTCTAGCGAAAAGTCACAAAGATCAAGATCGGATGCTGAGTGAAAGTCCAAATAGTTTGGAGGTCCAAATATTTGGCAACAGGTAAACTCTCCTAAGAGGAGTAGGTGATGATGCGTGTTCCACGTTGAGGGAATAGTAGACGTCGGTTCGTTCTAGTGTTTCACGTGAAACCCAAAAGTCAGAATCGGACAGTCTCAAGACTGTCAAACATTATTTATTATGTTATATATTTTGTTTGTGGTAACACTATGATGAAGAAGCTAAAGCTTGGAAATTGATGACCAGACGCCTGGAAGGATCCAGGCGCTTCAAGCCTAACCAGGTGTCTCAAAGGGATTGACATGCCTCAAAGGGATTGAGGCGCCTCAATGACCTCAGCACGAAGTAGGATGAGGTGGCATCCTCTGGTTGGTTAGCGTACGTTAGCAACCAAGCTCCTCAAAGGGATTGAGGCGCCTGGGTTGGGATAGACTCAGACAAAGTCACACTGCTATCAGATCAAGCCACATCAGCGCTTGAGGTGCCTAAAAGGGATTGAGGTTCCTAGAAGAGGATAAGGTGAGACAGACTCGGATCTTGATCGAATGACTTCAGATAGAGGCGCCTCAAAGGGAATAGAGGCACCTGGATAAACTTATAAAATAACTGTTAGATCAGCAACTTGATTGATACATTCTTTATGCCAAAATGATTCCCGCGCTACTCCGATAAGCTATTACCACACCAAAACTCTGGTCCAATGACTACGCTCTAGTTCTATACTTCAAAGTCATTAGTATACTTTAAATTTAGTTAATTGTACTGTCATTTAATATTCTTGTATTATTGAACTGATAATGAATTGTCCATCAAAATCACCCATTTGGGTGCGGGCCTTGGATTAGCCATCGTCGGGCAGTGAACCTTGCCACCTTTTGTTTTGCCTTGTTCTTCTTCCCGTTTCTTTTTATTCCGCTGCATACTCGAGTTTCTACGAAAAAATGAAAAAGCGATACACGCTATTTACCCCCCCCCCCCCCTCTAGCACTCTTTTTGAATCCTACAAATAGTAGCTAGGGTTTGTAGATATGTGTGTGCATGTCCCTTTGCATGGGGAGGCAAGCGAGCTTTAATAGAGTTGTATTAATGGGGGGGTCTCTGTCATCCACCTATTCTGCATTTCTCGCTATGTTACCCCATTCATTAGTCATTTACTAGGAGTAAATGATCATGTTTCCCACGTTCTTCACGAGGTAACGGCTATATTGCCAAAGTTCTTCGTGAGCAATGGTTATAAGCTCCAGATCACGCGAAGGGAAATGTATGAACTAGAGGACCACAAAGAGTCAGGAAATCATGACGAGCTAGGGCCCTCGAAGAGTTAAGGTCGCAAGGAGTCAGGGTATCATGGAGAGTCGGGACCACCAAGAGTCGGGACCACTAGGAGCCGGGGAACTACAAAGCGGGGGGGGGGGGGGCACCAGTAGCTGGGGTTGCCAGAAGCCAAGGAACCATGGAGAGGTTGGACCACCAGGAGCCGGGGTCGCTAGGAACCGGGGAGCCACGGAGAGGCTGGACCACCAGGAGTCAAGGCCGCCTAGAGCCGGGGAACCACAAAGAGATGGGATCACTAGGAGCCGAGGAACCACGGAGAGGCGGGACCACCAGGAGTCGGGGCCGCCAGGAACCGGGGAACCACAGAGAGGTGGGACCACTAGGAGTCGGGGCCGCTATGAGCTGGGGAACCACGGAGAGACAAGATCACTAGGAGTCGAGGCCGCTAGGAGCCGGGGAACCACAGAGAGATGGGATCACCAGGAGCCGGGGAACCACAGAGAGGCGAGACCACCATGAGTCGGGGCCGCCAGGAACCGTGGAACTATGGAGAGGTGGGAACACTAGGAGTCGGGGCCACTAGGAGTCGGGGAACCACGGAGAGACGAGATCACCAGGAGTCGGGGCCGCTAGGAGCCGGGGAACCATAGAGAGATGGGATCACTAGGAGTCGTGGCCGCCAGAAGCCGGGGAACCTTGGAGAGGCAAAACCACTAGGAGCTGGGGCCACCAGGAACTGGAGAACCACGGAGAGGCGGAACCACTAGGAGTCGGGGCTGCCAGGAGGAGTCGGGGAACCACGAAGAGATGAGATGGAGTTGAGGCCGCCAGAAGTCAGGCTCACGCCTAGGTCACCCTAGCAGCCTTGTTGACTTCCCTTGACTTTCTTGTCCCGTAGCATCTCCTGATTACCTCCCGTATCAATATCTATAGTTACAAATACTCGTGATAAGCCTACATTAGGATTGTTTTGAACTGTAGCTAGAAGTAAACACAATTGTACAATATGTTTGAGTTATGAAAATTATCTTCTAGAGACATGCAAATGCTTATAAATGGTTACAAAATATAAATTCCATGAAATTGACAAATGCACACTTCCCTAGTATAAGGTATTCAATACTGACCATGAATTGTTTTAAAAACTTGAATGCATTGTTCAAGCATACTCAAGAACTCCCAATTACATAACTAATAAATAACACTAAGAGGAAGGTTGCCTAATAGTTTTATAATCGTATGAAGAAGGTGTCTAATTTGGAAAGAGTATTGACATCTTTTGCTACGAAGGAGATTGAGACAAGAAGACAAAAAAACTAGGTTGTATGTAGTCTTTCCATATAACTTATCAAAAATGGAGGTACAAACTACAAAATCCTCCTATATAATTGATTTAGAGAGTCATACATGCGATTGTGGTGAGTTTCATATTTCAAGACTTCTTTGATCACACATTATTGCAATGCCGCATCAATTTTGATAATTTGAGATATAGATCCCATAAGTGTTTATATGAAGTCCGTAAGAATTATCATAAAAGGAAAAAAGACAAGAGAAAAAACAAAGAAAAACCTACAAAATCCAAGTATAAGAATCTAAAAGCTACATGGAGCGACACATCATCTTAAGACGATTCAGAAACTAAGCATAACACTAGTCTTGCCACTACAAAAATACACGCTTCTACCGATGAAAATTTTCGTCGGAATTCAGTCGGTGGTTGGACCTACTGATAGAATAATGACTGAATCTGAGAAGTTGTAATTTATTGGGTCATAGACGGATATTTCTGACAGAGGAATAATTCTGTAGTTTAAAGTATCGACGGAAGGTATAGTTCCGTAGATGAATATTACTGACCTTCCGTAGTTAAAATTACTGATGGAATAATTATTTCCATTGGAAATAACTGATGAAATAGTGATTTCCGACATAGTTTGTGATTAGAAAAATTATTTTCATTATGGATAATACTGATGAAACATTGTTCCGTCAGAAATCATCGACAGAACCATTGTTTCATCAAATTTTTTAGGTATTTCCGACGGAAACACATTTTTGTTGGTATAGACCGACGGAATAACCAGTTCCGTCAAAAATTACCGATGGAATTGATCCTTTCATCGAGCATTTTCGACGGAACAGGTTATTCCGTCGGGGGTATATCGACTGAAGGTTGCTTTCGTCAGTGATTTCTGCATTAATTTTTTCGATGGAAAAGTATCTTCCATTGGGAGTTACCAACGGAACCTTTAGATTCCGTCGGGAGTTTCAGACTAAAATGTTGATTCCGTCGGAAATTCTCGAAGATATCGAAAGGTTCCCTCGGTAACTCCCGACGGAGTAGGTGATTCAATCAAAAATGTATCAAAAATTTGTATCAATAGATTTCGACGGAATGATGTATTCTGTCGGAAATCCGTCGGTAAATTAAAACAAATTGCAAGGAAATATTTATATTTAGAATGTACCCTGTTTACAATTTCAATATCGATATAAACCATCACAGACGATGGCGATATAAACACAATCCATACATACTAATCCAATAAACAACAATCCAATTCACACATATATAAACTAACAATCACAATCCAAATCATACAAACACAATCCATACATACTAACAATCACAATCCATACACACAAACTAACAATCACAATTCATAATCATAAGTTCATACTAACAATCAAAACTCATACAAACTAATCACAATCATACACAAACAAGTGGGTTTCAAAATCCATACCATGATACAAACTATCCAAATATCCAGAATAAAGTATCAAAATTCATAACATGATAGAAATCTACTCCAAATAATACATCCAAATACAATCATATGAGGTAGTAATATAAAATCCTGCAAAAAGTCAAATACAATAGATTATGATTAGAATTTTGCGATAAAAAATTATAATATATGTATAACTAATTTTACATGTAATAAAAAATGTACTTGGATCATAAGGATGGTGATGATGAGGATGTCAGATGGCGATGATGAGGATGAATTATCAATAGGGACTCATAAGAAAATGTAATACAATATATAGAAATTAACATATTATAATATCAAAATAGAATAAATATTTTGCATGATTTATGTATGATAAATAAAAAAACTAAGTTTTAGTTGAAAAAACCTCAAAATAAATAGGGTCTTGTGGGTCTTGAGTCTCTTGTGACTCTGAATCATACGGTGTCGGGGGTGAAATTAGCAATGACTACTCGCATATGGGCCATGAAAGCTTCATGAGCGGCCTCCTAAGCGGCCATCCTCTGCTCCGGCTATCCTTGCCTCCTGATCGACCATCCTCTGCTCCTGATCGGTCACCCTTTGAACCTGAGCGGTCACCCTCTGATCCATTGAGGATAGTTGAGTGCGCAATTCTTGTTTTTCATGTCTTAATAACTGCACCTCAGTAGTAGAAGAACTATCACGACTCCTAGGAGTCCTCAAACCATCAAATACCACTTTGTCTTAGGAGCCAAGGTCGTAGAGGGTGTAATTTTTTGTCCTTCCACCGACAACATCATAATATATCTCATTTATTACCTCGGTGGATAGAGCCTGTGACTCCCCCCTCTGCTAGTTGTTGAGATGCCTAAGTCACACTATTTGTCATTTCCTCTTGTGTGAAAAAAAAATATGATTAATATCCACTACAAGAAAAACTCTCATTAATAATGATTTTTCATCGTTGTCATAGGCCCAAAAAGTCGTTGTTAAAAGACGTGTTGTTAAAAGGGGCGCTCAAAGACAACGATTAAAAACGGTTATCTTTTGGTCAACAATAATGGTTTTTCACCGTTGTCTTTTAACACGATCGACAATAGTTTAACAATGATTTTAAACCGTTGTCTTTGAGTGCTTTAGACAAAAGGTTCACAACATGTTTAAATCGATGTCTTTGGGTGGAGTAGACAATAGTTTGACAACAAATAAAAACCGGTGTCTTTTGTTTGAGGTAGACAATAGTTTAACAATGATTTTCCCACTTGTGCATCTTCTAAGATATCATTTCCTGCTTGTGAAAACAAAAATCACATGATCCAAACAAACACAAAACCATCTATAGGTGAAGAATGTTAAAGAATCAGTAACAATAATAGGACAAGGAAGTTGTCTTAACTCATTAAACGTTGTACATAAGTTAGACTGACCAAAGATATAAATTCCTCCTTTTATCTTGACTGCAATTCTAATAAAGCCATATATTCTCAAGAATTGAAAGCATCTTCAACCAAACACTAGAACACAGAGGTACATACATAGAAGATAAGAACCTCCAGAGCCAAGAAATTCTACCAAGGAAAAGATAATTTGAAATACACCATTTTGTTTTATCAAAAGTGAAATGAAAGCATGACTTACAAGCTAAAAAACTTTGGACAAAGTAGCTTCCGATTGTTACCATCTAATGTTTCCAAGCCAATTCTCCAATTGATTCGACATGAAAACAAGTGTTCCTAATACTGTCACACCCTGGAGGTATACTTGCCCGTTGATACGGACGATACCCCCTTGTGAAAATCTTAGATATAATATGGTATGAGTCCACAAAACTCATCCGATCCAAACACAACCACGCAGTGTAATATAATACTCCACCAGGGTATACATAGTGATACAAAAATAAAAGAAGGGGATCAATCCCACCATGAAACCAAAAACTCGATTGTGTACCAGCACGACTTAAAATACCAAGTACATAACTAGAGTAACCAAAAAGACCAAACACAAATCAATTATTACAACGCAAGTTCAATAAGCAAATGCGGAAGCAAAGCAAACCCAAACGAAAAGGAATAAACCAATGCTTGATATGAATGGGACGGCACGGGCAGAATCCTCCAAGCGACCCAATCAACATTTACCTGCTAACTTGGAAATAAAATGGAAAGCAAGGGGTAGTGAGTACAAAAGAATACTCAACGGGTATAAGAAAGATAGTGCATGATATCTAAATAATAAGGAGATTCAAAGGTATATAGTCTCAAAAGAAATATACTCACCAATTGGAAGATAACACATGTATGCTTCTACTACACAATCACCATACTCAACTGCACATAGTAAGTATCATGAGCAGTGACAGTAAAGATCAACATAAGTACAATATCTCATATGCATGTACCAGTAATAATCAACATGAGTACAATATCTCACATGCATATACCAGTAATAGTCAACATGAGTATAACATCTCACATGCATTATCTGTAATAATCAACTTGAGTATATCATCTCGCATGTATGTACCAACACAAGTATCAGAAATACATCAACATATGTGGGAGCAATGCTCCAGCACAAGATATAAAGATGACCAAGACACCTCGCTCGTCAGCTATGGACTGCATGGGAAACGCCCTACCACGGTAACCTCGTGGGTAGTCCGAAATGTCAAGGTCCCTGTTTGCATGAAAAATGCTCTACCATGGTAACCTCATGGGCAAACATGAGGTAGCTATCTAGCTATGGGTTGTATGAGAAATGCTCTACCACGTTAACCTCGTGTGCATCTTAGGGTATACAATCCCCTATATGGGAGAGAAAATCTCAACTCATCCACAGACCAGATGCATACAGTCAAACAATAGATAAGTAATGGCATGACTACGATACTCTCACACCTGAAGGGAGAAGTGATTGATAGCATACATGCATCTCAATGATGCTACAACTAGCTCACACCCGAAGAGAGCAATAATCGATAGCATGCATGCAACACTGTGACACTACAACTAGCTCACACCTGAAGGGAGTCATAATCGATAGCATACATGCAACACTATGATGCTATGACTAGCTCACACCCGAAGGGAGCCATAATCAATAGCATACATGCAACATTGTAACGCTACGACTTGCTCACACTCAAAGGGAGTCATAATCGATAGCATACATGCATCTCCATGATGAGTAAGACACAACCAATCCTACCATCGTACATGTCTATCTATACAATGTACATCATTACATCCAGTCAAGACAGATCAATTATAATACACGTCACACACGTGTTTATATACTAATAATCAGAGATGAGGTATAACCTCTAACATGTCATATCACCTACATTACACGTCACCCACGTGTTCACATATGCATACAACAATGCTCAACAGGTAAGATACACGTTACACACGTGTCCACATATACAAAATATAAATGCATGTAATGATACATAGGATAAATATCCTAAACATACGCCACACATGTGCTTACAACTACATGGCAAGATACATAGAGGACTAGTATATGAACATATGTACATGCCACCTGCGTGTCTAACAACTACATGCCTATACAAACACATACATGTTCCTATTGTACACACCATACCCGTGTGCACACTACA